>SKCR01001072.1:0-28346 GCA_019454045.1 Zanthoxylum bungeanum | reverse complement strand
TTTCTCTCATACTCTTATTTCCTCTCTAAAATTCTTTTTTCCTTAAGTGTTTTGTTTGATTTTTTACATTTTATATTTACATCCAATATTTTATTTTATTTTTTGTACGGGAATTTGAATATGAAGAAATGGTGAAAATGAATATAGTGAAGAAAATGAAAAATGAAAGTGAAGATGGAGAAAATATATAGAAAATTATATTTTATCATTTTATTTATCATTTTATGTTTTTTTATTGTGATAAATTTTGTAATTTTATTTTTATATCAATAAAGATATCACTGTTATAAATTTTTATAACAAATTTGTAATAATGCTCTAATTATATTTTTTAAAATTTAATTACTTTTATAATAAAATTAGTTTGAAATTAATTTGTAAAGTCAATTTGTAATAATAATTTTTGTATACTATTTAACGTCGAAATATTCTGACGCTAAAAGTAATAAAATAATATATATATTTTAATATTATATCACCTTTAGCGTCGAAATATTCAACGCTAAAGGTAATAAATTTTGACGCTAAATAAAAAATAAATAAGTTTTTTATTAATTACAAAATTATTTGGCATCGAAAATATTCCTCGCCAAATACGTGCTTTAGCGTTGAAATTTATAATTTATCATTGAATTTTTTTTACACAAAATATTGTACTTTAGTGTCAAAATTTTTTATTTTGACGCTAATTGTCTTTCTCGTCCACGTTTTAGCGTCGAAAATTTTCGACTCTAATATCATTTAGCGTCAATATGGTTCCTTTTAGCGTCAATATTTTTTGACGCTAAATACCTTAATTTTTATAGTGTTAAGTCCTTGATAATATGTGATTATTGTACGAGACAATAATATATCACTCGATCAATATTATTGTGTGTCGTCTATATTGATATTTGATGTTAATGGAATGGATGATGAGTCTTTTATCATAAGAAAATAAACAATAGATGTTTTCATCACTAGAATGAAATGTCGAACTCGACCACAGAAGCGTAAGATCATAATATTATCTAAGGTAATTGCTCTTCGTAATAGTACATCAGTATCATTATATCCTCTGATATAAGATCACATGTTGACTTGTATGATGATACTCATGGTTCACTAGTATATCATCATTCGACTATTCAGGTATTTTGAATAAATGCTGGATGGCTTTAAACGATTAACGTACGAAATCACATGTGCTTCAAGAATGGATCTGATAGCTTTGATAATAAAAGCTAAAGATGTTTGAAGGAAACTCAAATTTATGGAAGTCTTTGGCCAAAGCAATCGATGTCTTGGAGATGTCAAATCCATAAGATCGAGTTTTAAAGATATGTCGAGTAAAAAGATTTGACATTACCATGATCACAGACTCGATAAGAGACATAAATATCAGAATGAATAAAATGACATGTTTGAAGTGTATTCTAACATGTTCATATATTTTCCCACTTCATTCATTGATCAGAGGCCATAACTTATTGTTAGGCGATTACCCATGGTATGTAAAATATCATAAATATGAAATATTAAAGAGTTAATATTATTCCACTATTGCTCGATAATGAACCTAGGACGGTCACACAAATATAGTTCTCGTATGTGTTATAAATTTAAGGAGGTTTATTAAAAGTTAATTAATGATTATTTTGGTAAAATAAGATTTCCTAACTGGATTAGAATAATCGAGATATTTTAGAAATATTAATTTGATTAATCAATTCGAATATAAATTAAAATTAATTATTTAAATAAATATTTGATATTTATATTAAATAAATTAAATTAAATCGAATGTAATTTTCATTAATTGTTTATTAATATTAAGTAAAATAAGTTATTTAATTAATAGTTAATTAATTATTGGGCTAAAATTATATTTAATTTATCAGGCCTTAATTTAGTCGGTTAGGACACAAATTAATTAAGAGTCCTAATGTATATTAAATATGGAAGTTTTATTTAATAAGAAATTCTTATTTAGTTAAGATTTCCAAATTATTATTAGGGAAAAAAATTTCAAAGAGACCAAATCTGATTAAGAGAGATCTTGGAGTGTCCTTATTGTATTAAGATATAGACAAAGCATTCCCTATCTATAAATAGATGGGAAATTCAGCCAAGGGAAACACAACTCTCATTGGCCAAATTTTTGGCTTCTCCATCTCAATTGTTCTAAGTTTGTTCCAAGATTATTTCAGAGAAAGTTGTTTCTTTGATCCCTGATCCAATACTTCAACATCCAAGAAAGAAAATGAGTTTCTTAGTTCTTAAAAGTGGGAGCAATTTGTTCGTAAATGAGTTCGTGTGTGCCAATTAGAGGCGCAATGCTTGGTGCATTATACAAGGGAAAATTCAAGAAAGACTCAAGAAAAAAATAAGACACTCAGGTATATTTTATTATTATTAAATATTATTCATGTTAATAAATAAAATTATCTGCTTGCATGTTTAAAAATTAACAGAGATTAATTTTATTAATATATTTATTTACATCAATAACGACATAATCACGATCCATAAAGTGATTTTTTTTTAAAAAAAAAATTACAATAATATGGATGTTTCCGCGCTAATCCCAAAACCTTAAAGCGGTATCAGTAGCTTTGGGGTTATGTCATTTTGACGAAAACAAATCAAGAACATGTATTAGGAATCCTATAGAGCACTGTTCCATTAGGCCATTATTTTATGTAGATAATATTTTTGTTTCTGGTTGAATTTTTTTTGACATTATAAATAATGACACGCTCAAAAAGTGATTATTTAATCCCAAATATAAGAGTGTCGAAGTAATAAAATAACTATGTAAGTCCAGGGTCGATCCACATTGAATAAATTTAGTAAAATAAAATAACAATTCAAGTGAAATAAAAATATTGAATTTGTTTGAAGTGGTGGAAAATTTTAAATTGAACTACAACAATAAATTAAAATAATGGGAATAGAAGATCCACTCTTAATATTTCAAATGTAGAGAAGTCTTACTTTTTATAATATACAAATTGTTATTATTACTCAGTTAATTTACTTCAGGAATTAATTATGCCAAAACATATAAAACTAGTCATAAAGGCAGTGATAATATTTATTTATAACAAGTCCAATTGGGTACTCAATTATGTCAAAAAAATAAAACTAGCCATATAGGCGGTAGCAAAGTTTGTAAATAGTTAATCTAGATTTAAATTACTTATTCAAATTATAATTTATATATTATAATATAAATAATATTAAGAGCTTTATTCTCATATTAAGAGCTTTATTCTTACTCAGCATGATGAAATTAGCTACTCATGATTTGAAGAAAAACATTCAAAATTTTATTACTGAAAGAAAAAGAAATTACAAAAAAGCTTACAAAAATAAAACACATAAGATACTCTCTCTCGAATTCTACAAGAGAACTTTGAAAGAAAGCATGAAGCAAATGAGAGGTGAGCACCTCTATTTATAGTAGAAGTTCTCATCTCTAAATTATTCATTACAACTTTTCAAATCAAATACAAACAACAAACTTTAACTAATTTATTTTTTCTTTTTCCTTTTTTTGACTTTTTTTTTTGTTGATCATGTAGCAAACATTTATCACAATCCACCTAAAGTGAATTGTGACATTTATTTATTTTTTATTTTTTTATTTTATTTTCTAATAATTAAAATTACATGCAATACACGTGATTTCTTCATCTATTTCGACCTTGAAAACCTCAAAATTAGAAAATTTATGAACTTCAAAATTGTAGATCTTTGAGTCTTCTTTCATCTGGAACTTGAATCACCTTAATCTGATGTCGGATTAAAAAGTTATGGCCAATAAACGAAACTTACGCAAAATTAGAATTTCCGAATTGTACACTGTCAGAACGTCCTTCCAAGTTTCCGACCTCCAAAATCCAAATGTCAAGTCCGTTTTTTCTAGTTATGCATCCAAATTATTATTTCACCTACATACGAAATAAAAATCACAAAAAAATATATAAAACATAAATTTAATTATTATTTTACAAACGCGCTAAATTAATGGGATTAAGGAAATTATAAATATAAAATGATTAATTTCTCTTTTATTAAGTGTACACTTTTTAATATTCATCAAATAGGGACTAACAACTCTGTAAAATTTCAACTTAATCGGAATTCGAAAAGGTCGAGTTTTTTGTGAAAAACCGCGGCGGATAAAACTTGGAAATCAGGTGGAGAGGCTACTGTCTTTTCCAGATTGCGACGTGCATCCCAACTATCGCGATGCACTCGTCGAGTAGTGATGTGCATAACATCATGTCACGTCACGAGCATGTTTATGCTTCAGGGACTAATTTATAAAAATTCTAAAAGTTTTGGGGCTTTATTATAAATATCCAAAAATTCAGAGGTCAAACTATAATTTTTGAAATTATAATATGTTGTAAAATTTTACAAAATTAAATTTTGAGTAAAATTATAATTCTTATTACATTAAAAGTTTAATTTGGAAATAATCATAATGAAATTTGAGTTAGTTGTTAGTTTATAACTTAAACTTCTTTTTTTAGGATTTGAAACCCAAATTGGAATTTTAATTGAATTAAAACTCATTAATTAATTCACCGCAATAATCCTAATACAACTTTGATTAAATCTTTTAACTATTTAATATGATTAAAATATTATGGAAAATTCGAAATTTGTCTAAAATTCTGACCATGTGCGGAATTAAACAACTACTCTAATCTAAAACAAGTCAAACTTAGAGCGTTTATGATATGAATCAATAAGCACCCTTAATCTATACAATTATAAGATAAGGTAAATATATGATCGGTAATAAAATAAATCAACACCAATAATTTTGTTGATGGAGTGGAAAACTCTCGAGAGTAAAAAATCATTTCAGATATAGGTTACCACTTGAATCCACTATAATGCAAAAACTTACAATAATGGTATAGAATCTATGATAATAATTTCACTGACTCGAATACTTCTATATTAATATTGTAATAACTCAAAGAATTCTCTGAACCCGTATCAAGTGCTCTTCTTCAGTATCTCTGAAGTTTATGCATGGATTTTTTTATTTTTTTTATTTTGTTGATATTAAATCATTTAAACAATTGGGGGATGTCACCATTCATGAGATCCTGTTGATAGTAAATCATTTAAATAATTCCGATTCTTCATAAAACGCTGCATATATGCTATGACCTTTCTTATATAATATTTATAGCGGGAGTTTCATAACGGGAGTAGAAATTCTATTTGCCCACATTTGGTCACTTTTTTAAAAGAAAATAAATTGAAATATCAGAAAAATTCTATTTGATTCGATCAATATTTTATTTCTCTGAAAATAAATTGTCACATTTAAATGATGTGGTGTTATATATATTATATACTAATATCCCATCTCATTTATACCGAAATCTTAATTCAATTTATTTGCTATTGTATAATTTTTTTTTTTGGCGAAATGTCGGAAACCTCATCTTCAAATTATTTGATCTCGGATTTAAGTGAAGCAGATAAAATTTATGACTGTATCAAATTCTTACAAAAAATACATCTCATGAATTCGAACACACAACTTGATAATCAAATTTTAACATTTGCTCTAAATCTTTATATTTAATATTCTTCTTTCTCTACAAGGGTTTTTTTATCATATTCATATTAATGAAATTATTCCAAACTTTTGGTTGAAAACTTTTCAATGAAACAAATAATAATTGGTTTAAATGATTAAAATATAATAAAAAAACCAGTCTCTTTAAAGTCTCCGGTCTAATTTTTTTTTTTTTTGAAAGAAATAAAAATTTGATTAGAGAAAAGAGTTGCAAGATAAAAGAAGAGGGAAAATTTCCCCTCCATAAGTCCACAGTAAAATTTTTACAAGCTAACTTTGCTAAATTGGGACCTGCAACATTGCAAGGTCGAGGCCTAAATTGGACTCTAAAGAACTTTGATTCACCAATTAAATTTTGAATGTCGGTGATGATCCATTAAATTTCCTTGATACTTCTCATCTTTCCTTGTACCAGATTGATCACATTCTTCGAATCAGATTCAAAGATGATTTTCCCGAGCTGATATTCAGCTAGCTAATTGTTTTAATTCCCATTAGTAACGCCTCTACTTCAGCAAATTCATGATCTATTGGCTAATTAATAAATGTCTTCGGTCTAATTAATTTAACTTATCTGGAAAATAAATAGATCTGGGCTTCACTGGGCCAGAAGTCAAAAAATGTGACGTGATTGTCGTATCCAATATTTTTTAATTTTAAAATTACTTTTTTAATTTGTGATCAATAACCTGCCAACATCTTATAATCCCAAAAACATGTTCCCTCTTATTTAATCCTAGCGACTTTAGTTTTTTTTTTTTTTTTTTTCTTAACGGTTGGAAATCCCGCAATCAAATTATCACTTTTAGATTTAAGTAGAGTAAGTAAAATTTCCAGCTCCCAGATTCTTATAAAAAACATACTATCTAAATTCGAATACATGACCTCAAGATGAGATTCTGAACCATACACCACAAAACCACGTCACTTGTGGACCTTTAGTCTTTTATTTTCTACAAAGAAAAATAATAATTTTTTATTTAATATTATGATATTAATTATATTTTTGATTTGATTTCAAAGATATAATATGATGAAAATTTATTCTCTTCCCCACAGACAAATCCCCTTGTCCCCCCTCAAATTATATCTTTACCCATTTCCCCAAAATCAATTATATATATATTGAATCTAAAAATAACATACTTATTTTATTTTATTTATACATTAATTTTTTTGTTAATTTATATTTTTTTGCTCTATATATATATATTTTTTTTTTCTATTTGTTTAATAAATATTACAAATTTCATATTTATTTTGTGTTCATTTATTCATTTAATTTTTGTTGATTTATTTTAATTTATTTAACACTATTATGTATAGTAAAAATGTTCTCTTATATGTTAGAAAAATATATTTTAAAAGAACAGTACAAGTACTAATATAAAAAGTTACACTTAAAAATATAAAAACACAAATTCTAATATGAATTCATTAATTTAATTCGATTTGTTTATTCAAGATTCGTTTATTATTTTCTTTTATTAATTGTTATTATTTCTCAATTAAGATTCGATAAAGTTATTAAGATTTGAACTCACTAATTATGTATCTCATGCATATATATATATATATATATATATATATATATCAGTCTAATCATGTCAGCACTAAATGAATATTCATTTATGATTCATTTATTAAACGAGTCGAGTACAAATTTATCACATTTCGATTCAATTCGTTTATGATATGATACAAATTCGATTTACCAATTTATTTTATCACCTGCAATTTATGGGGGCCATTTTGATGTTTTCAAAAGATTAATGGGCAATTGAAAAATATGTCAAAGCATAAGGGAGTAAAGGAAAATACTCCTCATCATAAGTTTCATTATAAATCTAGGAGGTTAATAATTACTTCACGTAACCAACACAATAATGGCTTTGCTTATCATCCTCTTATTTCTTATCCCTGTCTTTCTATTGCTTCTTCTCCAAAAACACAAAACAAACACAAGCTTAAGTAAAAATGTTTTGCCACCTGGCCCTAGAGGCCTTCCCTTAATAGGCAACTTGCATCAACTTGCTGGATCAAACACTCCACGTTATTTTGGGAAACTTTCTAATAATTATGGCCCCATCATGTTGCTTCGTTTTGGTTCTGTAAAAGTCATAGTAATTTCTTCAGCAAAAATGGCCAAAGAGGTTTTGAAATCCCATGATCTTCAATTCTGTGGCAGACCCAATTTGCTTGGCCAACAAATCTTATCTTACAATTTCTCAGATCTCGCTTTTACCCCTTACAGTTCTTATTGGAGAGAGATGAGAAAAATATGTGTGGTTCATCTCTTTAACTCCATGAGGGTCCAACAATTTCGTCCCGTTCGAGAACTTGAAGTGTCACGTATGGTTCAAAAAATATCAAACTTAGTTGCTGATTCGAAACCCATCAAACTTAAGTGACATGATGATGTCACTTACAAGTACAATTATTTGTAGGCTTGCTTTTGGTAAGAGGCTTGAGGTTGATGATGAAGGGCAAAATAGTAATAGGCTTCATGTGCTTCTTAGAGAAACTCAATCCATGATGGGGAGTTTCTTTTTCTCTAATTATTTTCCATTCTTTGGTTGGGTTGATAAACTCACTGGAATGAATCGTCGACTCGAAAAGATCTTTAGAGATTGTGATAAGTTCTATCAAGAACTTATTGATGAGCATTTGGATCCAAAGCGACCAAAATCTGAACAAGAGGATATAGTTGATGTTTTGCTTCAAGTAAAAAAGGATCGTGAAGTTAAAGTTGATATTACTTGGGATCACATCAAAGGAGTGTTAATGGTAATAATCTACTTTATTTTTCACTTTACTATATATATATATATATATACATACTAGTAAAGGTAGCACATGCAAACTGTTATATTTCAGAAAAAAAAAAAAAAAGAATTCAATTTGATAATATTTTAGATAAATTTTTTTTTTATTTAAAATATTAAATATGCTTTTCCTACTTAAATAATAAACAAGCCTGGATAAACAAGTTTTTATCTAGGAAATGGAAAGTTTTATTCATATTTAGGGGATCTAGTGCCTATCTTACTAATCTTTGTGGGTCATTTTAAGAGATGCTCTATTGAAAATTATCTCATCAGCATTCAAGGGCTTTTTGAGCCGAGTACCGTCCAACAGCTCCAAGCGATAGGTACCCGACCTGATGACATTGCTACTGGCGCTGCCTCATCCTCATGACCTCATGATCAACATACTAGTTGAGGTAGTCGTTCCTCACCAGGTCTTTCATTTGCTCATGCAGGTCCTTGCATCCATTTGTAACATGTTCTCTTACATTATGATGCATAAATAAGTCTTGTTGTTTTCCTTCTCAATCGGGAACCTCCTCAGGTCGGGTTCAGTCAATAGACTTTTATCCTGAATTTCCCGAACTATTTGTGCCAAAGGCCTACTGAGGGCGGTATACGTCGCGTCCCCTGTAATCTTGAGCTCCCGATGGGTTAGTTCTGGTCTCTTCATTTTCTTAGTCATTTGCCTCTTTTCTATTGCGGCCAGCCTCTTACTACCGGTGATATCTTCCCTCCTTCGACTAAGTCCTACCAGAGTCTGTTCTCTCGTCGCTCTTTCTTCCAACTTTTCAATTCTCTCCATCATAGCCTCCAGAAAGGCTCGAGTTCTCTCCCTTTCTATCCGCAAGTTCTTCTTCATTCTCTTCATCCACCTCTCCAACGTGGCCTCTGAAGATCTATGGTTCCCGTCTCCTTCCATCGCCTTAGTACGTTTGTTGCTTCTTGTACTTTTTCCCACATATGGCACCAACTGTTGACGGCTGATTTTCGTTCTAGGGGTAATTCGGGAAAACCACTCCTCGAACAATCATCCATCCACTATGAATTTGTTTGGTTTGGGGACCAAATGCAAACTTAGCAAATGATGAGAAAACACACAGATAAAATAGAGGGTCTAACGTGGTTCGGCGGGATGGACCAGACCTATATCCACGGACACAAAGAAAAATGAAGTTTTTATTAAGATCTCGGGTCAGACCAACCTTTTTATATCTCGCTTACACTAAGCTTTTTGCTCTCTTTTACAAGTGAATAAACAAATTAACCAATCATTTACAATGAATTCTCAACCCATTTATATACTAAGATAAACTCCACTATTTCACTAACTCCATGATGTCAGTCACGTGAACCTGCCATCTGACAAAACTACTCTATAAGTAGTAGTTGTGCCGCTTAAATCTCATTAAATCATGCTACTTTACCCTCTGCTACATGCTTCAGCCCATGTTGCAGCCTGCGTCCCAACTGCTCCTACATGATTGCGTGTGTCAGTCAACAAATTTGTAGCCCTGCTCCGTCCCATCAGCCGCAAGCCTGGTTCTGTCTCATCAATCCTTGGGAAGCCCAAACTTCCGTTTAGGGCTTAAGTCGCCCATCTAAGAACACAATGTTGCAACCCCGACCAACATTCTCTGGTCGGTCCGTCGGAGCAAGTAACATCCTTCATTGTATCTACTAGCAGGTCGGGTCGGTGTGTTGAGACTCACGAGGCTTATTCTGACTTCCTCTCATTTCCCCAACTATATTTGATCTGCTGAGTCGACTATGATTTCAAAGGCTAACACGAGGCTCTGAATGCCGAGCCTAATGCTGATGCTGCTCTGAGAGTCTGATACTGGGCCAGATCGGACCTGACCACCTCGGGTCAATCTTCACAAATGTTCTAGTGCTTTCGAGTCTGATACTTTCTTCTCAGGTCGGGTATGTTTCCCAACCAAATCTCTAGTTCTGTTTCGGGTTGCTTATCTGCACTTCGGGCTCGGGTCTCTCTTTCTGACCTCTCATCCTCACAAGGATTTTGGGCTTTTCTTTGCCAAGTGTAAAACTCACTCTACAATTCATTGATATTCTGACTTCTTGGGAGCGAAAACCACCATCAACATTACACATTAGGTATTTATTATCTTAACAGTAGTAATAATACATAATGCTAACAACAATCCTTTATGGTTAGAATAGCGGGTACATAACATGCAATTATAGAGTATCAACTACGTTTTACTTGTAATAACTTAAAAAAAAAAAGTAAAAGAAGACAGATTGAAAGATTGATAAGCAGTGGGGCAGGAAAAAAAAATAATAATTTCTTTCTCTCTCTCCTTCTTTTTCCTCTAATTTTCTCTCCCTCACTGTCAAATTTTTAAACCGCCGTAGCCGCCTCACCGCTGATCAGCCACCACCACGCGCCAGACCATCAGAAAGATGCCGCCGTCAGCTTTCCAGCGCCGCCAAGATCGACGTCATCGGACGCCGGACGCGCCGCCACTCTCCGCCTGAAGTGAGCGATTCTTCGCCGGTACTTCTGCAATTTCCGACCACCTCCGATCACTTCTGACGTCACCTCCGGCGAGTGGGCACTTTTCAGGCCGCGATCTTTTCAACGCCGGTGGTCACGTCCCGATCCGACATCGTTTGGGTTGTTTTCCGTTTTATATCTACTGGTAATTCGGGATTTGTACTGGAACTTGAGATCCGACCGTTGGATCGGCGATCCGATCGCATCAGATTGTTGCTCTCGATTATACGAGCATTTTGGTATATTTTTTCACCGTTGAAAGTTTCTGGTGGTGGGGCTCGCTTTTTAGTTGTGGGGCCCCGATCTTCGTTGTGGGGCCCGCTTTCCTCGTTAAACGTATCAGCAAGTTCCGAAGCTGTCGTTGTGGTCCTTAAGAGGTTCGCTGAACATTGGATCTTTCTTTGAGAGATTTGGAGATCGTTGGAGCTCGGTATGTGATTATTACTGTTTTTGGGGTGTAAATGATAGAATTGGAAAGTTTATGGGTAAAATCGTAATTTTGGATAAATTGGGGGACCTGATCGTAATTTTACATTTTTCAGATTCTTGGTGAGGATATAGATTTATTCAGAGCTTTTGCATGGATAGAGGTAAGTACACTCTGTGGTGATTCTCTTAACATTTGTTTGATGCTTGATGGTTGTTGTGTGAGTTGGTATATATATATATATATATAAATATATATTGGCATTATCATATATATATATATATATTGTTATATATATATTTTCATATTTGTGAGATATTATATTGAGATATTGAAAGCATGATAATATGAAATCATGATTGTTGAGATCAGTTTGATTTGTTTGGATGCGAGAGGTGATTGTATTGGATGATGTGTGTTGTTGTGATATGCTGCCGGGTTTGGTATAATAGTGGTCGGATTTGAGATGAGATGTGATGATACATCAGATGATATGAGATGATAGAAAACCTTGGGAGTTGTCATTGAGGTACACTCCTACTGGTTTTGATATGAGGGAGTACGGGGGCTTCCTATTTGAGTATATTTTACTCACATTTTACGAGTTGATATGGTTGGAAACCTTGGAAGTTGTCATTGAGGACTTTTCCATTGGTTTTGATATGAGGGAGTACGGGGGCTTCCTCATTGAGTATATTTTAGACCTCTGTTATACTAGACCCGGAGTAGCAGCCATGTTTGATGGATGTTTGTATTGTTGAGGGATGATTGTTGTGATGACATTATAATATATGCTATTTTCATATATGGTATTATAATAAATATATATATATATATATATATATATATATATATATATACATATATTTTATACATGTACGATGGAAAATTGACTGAGTAATCGATAGCATGAGAACATAAAATGTGAATACTAATTTGAGATATAAATTGTATATTTGTACTATGAATTACAGTATTGAGTATTATGTGATATTGAGATAAGTTGATGGATGAAATGAGATGAGATGTGTTGTATTGGATGATGTGTGAGATTATTGTTATGCTACCGGATTCAGTATGATAATGGTTGGAGATAGATGTGATGAGACATCAGTGGTTTGAGATATTGATAAACCTTGGAAGTAGTGATGAGATATTCTTCCATTGGTTTCGAGTTGATGGTAACCCTTGGGAGTTGTGATGAGATACTCTCCAATTGGTTTTGATAGAGTGGGAAACCTTGGGAGTTGTGATGAGGTACTCTCCCATTGGTTTCAATCCATTATTATACCGAATCCGGATAGCAAATCTTGATTGATTGAGATGTGTTGTTGTGAGTATGTTTTTCTGCCTGAGATAACTGATATTTCATATATTATATAATATATATACATATATATAGATATATTATATCATACTTTGTTGGTGAGGTCATGTTGAGAGAATGAGTGCTTACTTGCTGAGCTTTTTAAGCTCATTCCCCTCTTCCCCCAAACATTTCAGGAAGTTCGCGAGAATAGCAGGAGCAGTACCAGATTGGGATCCACGTGCCACAGTTGTATTTTTGGGTTGGTCCAGACATTCGAGTCGTCATTTGCATTTTCTTTGAGTCTTGTGTTGTAAACCATAAAAGTTGTGTATACTTTATGAGTTTGTAATTTGTGGTGTATTAATTGTGTGTTTTAAATTGGTTGATTTGGCATATAGAGTGCTCGAGCTGAAGTTGATCGCGGACCTCTTTCTAGGGTTGGGCCCTCCCTAGGGAGGGGGTCGTGACAGATTTGGTATCAGAGCTTAGGGTTTTAGGTTCTGTAGACACGTTGCATTAGATGAGGGTATTAAAAGGGTAGTTTTGTGTCAGTAGAAAAATGTCTGGACGTGGCCGTGGTACTGGTACTCAACGTGGGAGAGTGATAGTTTGACGATACGCGAGAATGACGTGTAATAGTGTAGAGAGACCTCACACACAGCCTATAGATTTTGAATTTGTTATAAGCTTATTTGGTGTTTATCCGATTGTTGAGGATAACAAGGAGTTTAGACTTATACCATCAGTAGTTTCGACAGTTGCCATTTTCGCTATTTCCGTAGTTGTATCTGACGTGATTTCTACAGTGGCATCTAATGTGAATTTTTGTCGTAGTTATAACATCGTCGTGAGTGAGTAAGTCGAAGACATTAGAATTGGGTGTTTGAGAAAGAAGGAATAAGAGTTTATTGACACTTTTGTTTAAGCAAACAAATGCTATAATACCAGCAAGCAACAAAATATAAGATTTATGATTACATTATGGAATATAACAACTTGGTTGTGTTGCAAGGACAGGATCATCTTCGAATTGATAATCTTCCCATTGGCGTTTCGCACGTAGAGACATTGGAATGAGGCCGTCGATGACTTGGATTTCGAGACTGTCGGGAAACTTGATTTTATTGTAACCTTGGACGATACTTCTAGATGACTCTTCGATAGTAGTGAAGAGTTGCCAAGCTCTATCATTGGTATTGCTTTCTAGGCTTCGACGGACTGAGTCTGCGGAGAGAGCTCTAAGATCACAGGATTGACGAAAGGTAATATCTGCTGGGAAAATATCATCGTATCCATAGTAAGCTCTAAGCTTTGGTCTAGATGGCCAACTACTCAGTCTCCAATTAGTGAGTTGATGTGATGGTATGATTCTTATTAGATGAATTGGGTGATAAATGAGTGAATAGTCGTCTGACCATTCTGGAGTAATGGTTTCGATCCAGACAGTAATACTTTTATGTCGTTTATACCATCGATGTAAAATATTACTGATGAAGGGAGGAAGCTCACTTAGGATGGCTTCTGAGATACCAGGATAGTGGGGATGGATTGGACTCGGTCCAAGGATAAATCCATTTAGGAAACCAAGTTCAAATAAGGTGCCGAGACTCCATTGGCAATGATTGAAGAAATCCTGACTGTTGATGAAAACTGTGGAATGGAATCTGTGATATCCACAGTGAACAATCGCAGAATTATTTTTGTATTGGATTAAACCATCTGTTTTTACCATTCCAAATGGTTCTAAGAATGAAACACCATCTCAAGAAGTTTGTAGGAACTCTTGCCACGATATCCATTGCAATCTCCTTGGGCAGAAGAGCGGATGGAGCTTCATTGAGACAATTGTAGATGTCTCTCCTAAGGTCTCGAACATAATTAGAGTCTATATTGCACGATCAGTGACTGGCCATTTACAAAGCTTTGGTATATTACTTTAGCTCTGCAGATTTTGAACAGGATTAGGATTGGTAGATGAGGATGCCATGAAAGAAATTTGAGTAATTCCATAAGAACTTATGCATTTCTTTATAGGGGTGATAGCAATAATTTCTTCGTGAAAAGACGTTTTCACAGTATCCATGCATAATTGGAAGGGATAATAATTGTCGTGATGATTAGATGTAAAGCAGATGTATGAGGGACATACAAATCCTCTTTTCGGTAGTGGAAATCTTAAGTTGATGGATTTTGCGTAAACTGCTAAAAGCATTTTACAGTTGTTGTCTGAGCGGGACCCTTAGGTGGAGCCTTTTCCTTTGGAGACAAGATAGTTGGTTCGTAAGTTTTAGCACAGGTTAGAATAATGATAATAATTGAGGGCATTATTCATATGATGGTGAGTGTGAGATGTATAATGATCGATAGAGTTAAAATATGTTTCCATTCAGAAATATCTGAATTTTGGTGATAGATACGTTGAATGAAGTTTCTAAGTAACTGTGGTTGTACTACTGATTAGTATTCAGAAAAGATTAATGAAGTTACTGATACAATAGTGAGAAGAATGTGAGTTAATTTTTGAACGTTAGACAGAGAATGTTCGAGGAGATGACATTGGTATGTTTGACTTTCAGATTGTTCTGTAGTGTGAGTATTCTTGTCTATATGAAGGCTTGACCCACACCGTTAGATGGAATTATTATAGCACAAGGCAATTTGACCAATGTGGAAATTGGTGAGCAGAGATTGTGAGGAATGGGGACTACTACTTTCAGATTGAGTTCAGAGAATGTATAATTATAATGATTAAGTCGTGATACCTTATACGAGAAAGCTCAAGTGGGAGATCTGGGGTGAGGCATACGATGATCCTTATTACATGAAAACTGAGAGCACTAAGATGTATCAAGAGAAGACTTAATGGTGGTTGAATGAAGAGAGAGATTTAAGACTGTTTATACCTCGGTGTTTAGTTTGTCAGTAGGATAAAGGAGAGCGTCAGCATCTAGTTGGATTACTCCAGTCTTCACCTAGACCTGAGTGGCCATGGGAATATCGTGATGGATTTTATGGTATGGTTGTCGAAGACGCGGTATGGTTATGATACAATTTGTGTAGCAGGGAATCGATTGTATAGGTCTGCTCACTTTTTTTAGCGATTCGAGTGACGTGGGGACCAGATAGACTAGTGATATTTAGTTGTGGAACAGATTGTACGATTACATAGTGTACCCTTATCGATTGTATCAGATAGAGTTCTCGGCTTTACTTCTCATTTTCGGGAGAGTTTCTAGAAGACTATCGGATCAAAGATTTATACGAGCACCTCATTCCACCCTCAAACAGACGGTCAGCCAGAGCGGACTATTCAGATGTTAGAAGATTTGTTCAGGTTGTGTGTTGTGACATAAATGGGAGTTGGGGGTGAACATTTGCATTTGATCGAGTTTGCTTATAAGTATAGCTTTTTGACTAGAATCGACATGACTTCATTTAAGGCTTTACGAGAGAGGCGATTTAAAACTTTTGTTGGTTGGGGCGAGTTGGAGATGGACAGATCTTGGCTTAAACTAGGTAGATATGACATTTGATAGGATCAGGTTGATCCGAGCGAGACTGTTGGTTGAGTAGAATCAATAGGAAAGTTTTGTGGAATAGTCATCACATTCAGGATACGACTTGGGAAGTGGAACATGATTTGAAGGAGAAATATCCATAACCATTTGAGGATTGAGAAATTTCGGGGACGAAATTTTTGTAAGGTGGGTAGATTGTAATAACTTAAAAAAAAAAGTAAAAGAAGACAGATTGAAAGATTGATAAGCAGTGGGGCAGGAAAAAAAAAAATAATAATTTCTTTCTCTCTCTCCTTCTTTTTCCTCTAATTTCTCTCCCTCACTGTCAAATTTTTAAACCGCCGTAGCCGCCTCACCGCTGATCAGCCACCACCACGCCCGGACCATCAGAAAGATGCCGCCGTCAGCTTTCCAGCGCCGCCAAGATCGACGTCATCGGACGCCGGACGCGCCGCCACTCTCCGCCTGAAGTGAGCGATTCTTCGCCCGTACTTCTGCAATTTCCGGCCACCTCCGATCACTTCTGACGTCACCTCCGGCGAGTGGGCACCTTTCAGGCCGCGATCTTTCCAACGCCGGTGGTCACGTCCCGATCCGACATCGTTTGGGTTGTTTTCCGTTTTATATCTACTGGTAATTCGGGATTTGTACTGGAACTTGAGATCCGACCGTTGGATCGGCGATCCGATCGCATCAGATTGTTGCTCTCGATTATACGAGCATTTTGGTATATTTTTTCACCGTTGAAAGTTTCTGGTGGTGGGGCTCGCTTTTTAGTTGTGGGGGGCCCCGATCTTCGTTGTGGGGCCCGCTTTCCTCGTTAAACGTATCAGCAAGTTCCGAAGCTGTCGTTGTGGTCCTTAAGAGGTTCGCTGAACATTGGATCTTTCTTTGAGAGATTTGGAGATCGTTGGAGCTCGGTATGTATTATTACTGTTTTGGGGGTGTAAATGATAGAATTGGAAAGTTTATTATGGGTAAAATCGTAATTTTGGATAAATTGGGGGACCTGATCGTAATTTTACATTTTCAGATTCTTGGTGAGGATATAGATTTATTCAGAGCTTTTGCATGGATAGAGGTAAGTACACTCTGTGGTGATTCTCTTAACATTTGTTTGATGCTTGATGGTTGTTGTGTGAGTTGGTATATAATATATATATATATATAATATATATTGGCATTATCATATATATATATATATATTGTTTTATATATATATTTTCATATTTGTGAGATATTATATTGAGATATTGAAAGCATGATAATATGAAATCATGATTGTTGAGATCAGTTTGATTTGTTTGGATGCGAGAGGTGATTGTATGGGATGATGTGTGTTGTTGTGATATGCTGCCGGTTTGGTATAATAGTGGTCGGATTTGAGATGAGATGTGATGATACATCAGATGATATGAGATGATAGAAAACCTTGGGAGTTGTCATTGAGGTACACTCCTACTGGTTTTGATATGAGGGAGTACGGGGGCTTCCTATTTGAGTATATTTTACTCACATTTTACGAGTTGATATGGTTGGAAACCTTGGAAGTTGTCATTGAGGACTTTTCCATTGGTTTTGATATGAGGGAGTACGGGGGCTTCCTCATTGAGTATATTTTAGACCTCTGTTATACTAGACCCGGAGTAGCAGCCATGTTTGATGGATGTTTGTATTGTTGAGGGATGATTGTTGTGATGACATTATAATATATGCTATTTTCATATATGGTATTATAACATAAATATATATATATATATATATACATATATATTTATACATGTACGATGGAAAATTGACTGAGTAATCGATAGCATGAGAACATAAAATGTGAATACTACTTTGAGATATAAATTGTATATTTGTACTATGAATTACAGTATTGAGTATTATGTGATATTGAGATAAGTTGATGGATGAAATGAGATGAGATTGTGTGTATTGGATGATGTGTGAGATTATTGTTATGCTACTACGGATCAGTATGATAATGGTTGGAGATAGATGTGATGAGACATCAGGTGGTTTGAGATATTGATAAACCTTGGAAGTAGTGATGAGATACTCTTCCATTGGTTTCGAGTTGATGGTAACCCTTGGGAGTTGTGATGAGATACTCTCCAATTGGTTTTGATAGAGTGGGAAACCTTGGGAGTTGTGATGAGGTACTCTCCCATTGGTTTCAATCCATTATTATACCGAATCCGGATAGCAAATCTTGATTGATTGAGATGTGTTGTTGTGAGTATGTTCTGCCTGAGATAACTGATATTTCATATATTATATAAATATATATACATATATATATATATATATATTCATACTTTGTTGGTGAGGTCATGTTGAGAGAATGAGTGCTTACTTGCTGAGCTTTTTAAGCTCATTCCCCTCTTCCCCCAAACATTTCAGGAAGTTCGCGAGAATAGCAGGAGCAGTACCAGATTGGGATCCACGTGCCACAGTTGTATTTTTGGGTTGGTCCAGACATTCGAGTCGTCATTTGCATTTTCTTTGAGTCTTGTGTTGTAAACCATAAAAGTTGTGTATACTTTATGAGTTTGTAATTTGTGGTGTATTAATTGTGTGTTTTAAATTGGTTGATTTGGCATATAGAGTGCTCGAGCTGAAGTTGATCGCGGACCTCTTTCTAGGGTTGGGCCCTCCCTAGGGAGGGGGTCGTGACATTACTATATGTGGGGTTCGTTATTATATGATTATTATTTTATTTTATTACAGGACGTATTTGTGGGAGGCACTGACGCGAGTGCAGCGGCTTTGGTTTGGGCTATGACCAACCTAATGAAAAGCCCTAAAGCAATGAAGAAAGCTCAAGAAGAAATCAGACATGCAGTAAAAAACAAAGGGTTTGTAGATGAAGATGATGTTCAGAAATTACAGTACCTTAAAGCTGTAGTGAAAGAGACACTGAGGATGCAACCGCCGGCTCCGTTTATCCCAAGAGCAACGACTGAGAGTTGCATTATAGATGGATATGAGGTACCGGAAAAGGCAATTGTGTTTGTAAATTTGTGGGCAATTGGAAGGGACACTGAAGCTTGGGACAATGCTTTTGAATTTGATCCTGACAGATTCATTGGCAGTTCAGTTGATTTGCAAGGACAGCACTTTGAGTTATTGCCTTTTGGTAGTGGTAGGAGGATTTGTCCAGGGATATTTATGGCAATTCCTACTGTGGAGCTTGCACTTGCTAATGTTCTTTACAAATTTGATTGGGAAATGCCACGTGGAATTGAGATCGATGACTTAGATTTTGATGTTTTGCCTGGGATTACTATGCATAAGAAGAATCCCCTTATTCTCATGGCCAGGAACTATATATAATATGATATGATGATTGGAATTGATTTCTTTGTCAGAGCCATATATATAGGATTTATATGTTTTTATTGTGTGTAATATAAATGCTAATAACAATTTTTGACTATTAGCTTTTGAACGTACGTGAAGATGCAAAATAATATTTATTATCTGTTGAAAATAACTCTACTCAGTTTTAGAAAAATGCAGTTTTTTTTTTCTTGTTATTTGTTTCTTTCGATTTCGCATTGTTGTTTTAAAACTTGTGAGAATTTCATAGAACGATCATGAGACCTGTAATATATTGTGGATATAAAATATCGGTAATAAAATATCAATTTATCTATTAAAAAAAATTGAGAGGAGTAGAGATGATAATTCTTAGATATATGAGTGGAGTATGAGAAACATAATTAGAAATGGAGAATTTAAAAAGAAAATGAGTGTAGTACCAGAGAAAATGAAAAAAAAAACACAATTATGATGGTTTTACCATACATTTTTTTTTTTTTTTACACATAGTCTTTAAAGTGTTTTAGTGAGAAAATGAGATTGTACTACTATGGTTGTGGTAGTTAGCAATGATGTGTTTTCAAAACGAATTATGATCTAATGTTATGATTTGTTGGTCTCACATTAGTTAAGTATGAGATTGAATAGTGCTTCATAAATCTAATTACTTTCATGCACTACAAGAAAATACAGATTTAGCGACGGATATTAGTGACGGAAAAATCCGTTTCAATATTTAGAAACGGAATTGAAAGGAATTACAATGGATTACAGCTACGAAATTTAACGACGGGATAAAATTTCGAAACTAACAGTGGCGGGAATGAATAGCAAATAGCGAGGTAATTATGTTCTGTCGCTAAATATACTTAAAAAATTAGATTTTCCTTTAGTTTTTCCCCTAAATCCCTAAAATCCCTGCCAAGCTTTCTTCTTCCATTCTTCCCTCTTTCATTTTTCCTTTCACTCTCACTCTCGGTTCCAATCCCTAAATTCTCCAGCACGAGCCGACTTTGATTCCAAGATTTCTTCCATCATTGTTCCATATCCAGATTCGTTACGCAGCTCAGGTAGAGATACACCGCCGACTAGAGGAAGAGTAGCATAAGAGAAATGAAGAGATGCTTGATCTCAAACAGAAGATCGCATATATGGAGCAGTATTTTCAGATGATGAGAGACTTGAGTTCACAGCCTTCCTCTTCAAGTCCACATTATATCGTTTATGTAATAAAATTTTATTTTATTATTTGCTGTGTTTATTTAATAATTTATGTAATTAATATATTTATTTTATAATTTTACTAATATTAATAATATTGTTTTAAAATAAATTTAATTTCTTAAAAATATAAAAAAAATTGTCCATTTTATAATTTAAAAAGGCATAGCTAAATAGCGACGGCGCAATTCTGTTGCTATTTATCGACGGTAACTATTCCGTGGCAATTTAGCGAGGGAATTTTAGCCGTCTCTAAATAGCGACAGAATAATGTCGTCTCTAAATAGCGATGGAATATATTCTGTCACTATTTCGTCTCTATATTTAGCGACGGAAACACTAATTTGTTAACATGTAGGGATAAACCGTCCCCAAAGACCGTGGCTTGGTGGTGTAGGGTTCAGGATTTCATCTTGAGGTCTTGGATTTGAATTCATGGAGTACGTTTCTTATAAGAGTCTGGGAGTCTGGGACAGCCAGAGATTTTACCTGCTACGCTTAAATCCATAAGAGATGATTTGATGATGAGATTTCCAACAATTCCAAAAAAAAAAAAATACATGGATAAATAAATCCTTCTTTACATGACCCACCACTCCACTCATGTTTGCTTTCATTTCGGGTCTAAGGTCTCATGCAATATTATATTACATTTAAAGTGTGTGTATATATATTCTTATCTCAAATTTTATGTAGTTACGTATTATTTAAATCCTTCTGATTTGATCCAACTGATGATGAGATTAATTCACATACCTTCATATTTTTTATTTATTTATTAGTTTTCATCTATTTGTAAGCTTGGAATCCCAATCTAAATTGCAAAATAAAGGGTTTTATTTATTCTTAGGTGAAGAAATATTTCAGCAATCAAAGATCTATCCTTATTTCCATTTTGCGATGGCAAAAATATCGGCATTATTACGACGACCTGTAAACACCTTCCGATGGCAAAAATATCCGCAATCGATCCGGACTCACATTATTAAAAAATTTGAATTCCGATGATTATTTAATGTTAGAGTGTATGTCCTAAAATCAGTTATGATTTAAGACATAATGTTTGTAATACAGTTTATTATTTATTAATAAAAGACGTTTGTTTTTCTACACATCATTGCATCCATATTTTATGTGTATGTCTCGAGATTTTATGACATGAATATCGTTAATCCAAAAGATATTTGTAATTATGAGAGTTAAGGATATTTAAAAGTCTCAAATTACACTACAAAAAAGGACATTTAGCGTCAATTTTTTTTTCGATTCTAATAAACCCTTTAGCATCGAATTTAAATTTCAAGTCAACCATTTAGCGTCGAATTTAAATTTCAAGTCAACCCTTTAATGTCGAATTTAAATTTCAAGTCAACTCTTTAGCGTCGAATTTAAATTTCGACACTAAAGATTCTACCTTTTAGCGTCGAAATTAGATTTGACGCTAAAAGATTGCACATTTAACGTCGAAATGGTTGTTTAAAAATTTCGACATTAAAGATTAAAATTTTGGTGGAAATAATTCCCGCTATTTGAGGACATTTAGCGACGAAAATGTTTTTTTCCCTATAAATCCATTTGCTCTTTCATTTCTCATATTCTCACTTTCTTTATCTCATACTCTTATTTCCTCTCTAAAATTCTTTTTTCCTTAAGTGTTTTGTTGATTTTTTGTATTTTATATTAACATCCAATATTTTATTTTATTTTTTGCAGGGGAATTTGAAGATGAAGAAATGGTGAAAATGAAGATAGTAAAGAAAATGAAAAATAAATGAAAGTAAAGTTGAAGAATATGAAAGTGAAGATGGAGAATATATATAGAAAAATATATTTTTCCATTTTGTTTATCATTTTATATTTTTTTTATTGTGATAAATTTTGTAATTTTATTTTTATATCAATAAAGATATCATTGTTATAATATTTTATAACAAATTTGTAATAATGCTCTTATATTTTCTAACAATTTAATTACTTTTGTAATGAAATTAGTTTGAAATTAATTTGTAAAGTCAAATTGTAATAATAATTTTCGTATTCCTTTTAGCGTCGAAATATTCCACGCTAAAAGAAAAAAATAAATAAGTTTTTTTTAAAAAATTATAAAATTATTTGGTGTCGAAAATATTCGTCGCCAAATACGTGCTTTAGCGTTGAAAATTATAATTTATCGTTGAAATTTTTTTGACGTAAAATATTGTACTTTAGCGTCGAAATTTTTTATTTCGATGCTAATTGTCTTTCTCGTCGACGTTTTAACCTTTAGCGTCAATATGGTTTCTTTTAGCGTTGTAACATCCCCAATCCGGGAGATGTTACCGGCAGGGAATAGGCCGTACTATCCCCATGAGCCTCATACCAATCTGACTGATCAATACTGTCATACTCATTCCAAACATAAGTTTATGCAAATGGTTCAATGCTCAACTCAATACTCAAAAGAATACATCTCAGGTTTCCATACAATGAACTTAAATGTACTTTACATTACAAATCTGATGTTTGACACACTCAACGACTGAAACTATGCAATGTATGTCATGCATTATTTCCTTGACATGGACTATGCTGACTTTTGGACTCAATCTGGTGGACTCAACACCCAAGTGACTGCCAACAGTATCTATCCGCTCGAGCTTGTCCTCAGGGAGATCCTGCAAAATAAAAAAAAAACATTGGGAGTGGGGGGTTAGGCCGTTTGAACGACCTAGTGAGTGGATAGTTCAAAACAAAACTGAAATACTTTATAAAAATCCATGGTTCTAAAACCAAAATCATTTCAAGAAATAGTCTCTTATGCTCTGAAACATTTTATGGGATTTCTCTAAATCGTGAGTTCTCTTGAGAACTCCTTTAATAAACAATTCTCTTTGAAGAATCATGTCTCAAAAGTTTGTCTCTGAATCCATAAGATATAAGTCAGGATTTTCTTTTCAAAACCTTTGTGAAAATCATTCATAAAACATATGTAAAATCATCTGTAAGAATATCATCGGTCATCATGTACAATAATCATGTGGTATTGGGGCGTTGTACGCACAGTCCCCCAATGAATCAATAATCTGCAAAACCATATCAGAAATCACAATTAAAAACTTTAAAATAAATACTCCCAGATAAGAGAAAAGTATCCACTCACAGTGCTATAATAAATCAGGGATGGTACACAGCATGGGTGACCTTCGAGTGTTCTGAAGTCGATCTAAAGTCAAAACAATATTAGTTTTCGTTCTTTATAACTCAGAATATTTTCATATCACATGAAAGAATATATAAAATACATGGACACTTAATATACTGGAATGTTAGATATATCTATGGAACCTATGAATTTTACAGGCTTAGATTTGGAGTTGTGCAAATCATGTAGCAAAAACTTATATTTACCAATCGCTACAAAATTTACTGTTTGATGTCTAACTTTATAAATTTACTGTGATTAATTGGAGACGAATCTGAATCTGATATTTTACTAGATTGATCCATAATGTATCTAGTTTATGTAGGTTTTAACGGTTCTCAATTCCGATACCAGAAACTCAAGTTATAGTCTGAAGTTCAAGGGCTGTGCAACCAGAAAAACTGGGCACAGGGGCGGCAGATTGCCCGACTTCAAAAATTCATTCCGGTCTCATCTTGGGTCCAAAAATTCTAAATTTTGGATATGTTACTCTCTTATGTGTCTTGTTTATCCAGAAATTTACGCTTTGTCATTTGGGCATCAAAAACGCCAGATACAACCAAATTATTATACCATGTCCAGAATATGTCTTCATTAAACTTACTGCCCAACATACCAATTTCATAATTTAATATGAGCTTGTAATTTCATCAAACACTTGGTGTGTCAAGTGTACAAACTTCACCATTTCTATAACACAATATAACATCCAATCATTTGGGGTTCACCATTTCTTTACCATCCTCACACAAGCATTTCTCAACACTTCAACATTAAAACATAAGAATTCAACTTCCAATCATCCTTCCAACAACTTATAATAAAAGACATGTTATCATCAATCCAAATACAATTAATTTACTCCAATATCATCAAATCAGAATATCTATTTCCATAGGTTCCATTGCATTCCAATATCAAGGGTTTTCTTAATTTGGGGGTTTCTTAAATTAAGAACTACTTAACATAATAATTAGCTAAACATCAACAAACTCAAGTCAATAACACCAATCAATTACCAAATGACTAAAACATCATCATTTCAAGTTTGGGTAAAACATTTCCTTACCTTGAATTCATTTCTTTCTTCACTAGCATAATCCCCTAAGCTTCCTCTTCTTTCTTCTAAGCTTGCATGTGTGATTAAACCCTTGAATCAACTCAAATTTGGTGGAAAAATGATGAAAAAATTCTACATCCTCTCCCTCTCTCACGTTTTCTCCTCTAAAAAATGAGGGATGAAAGAGTTATGTCCCCTTTATATACTAGGGGCTATTTGCAAAAGATGAAATAATAAGAAATGTTTGAAACTTTATAGTCCATACGTATTGTTCATCCGAATTTTGAGTTACATTATTGACTTATTTCTAGTTCGAATCCAGAGATATATCCGATTTGAAAGTTGTAGATCTCGGTCTTAGCTTTCCGACGATATAAAATTCATAAAAATCGGAGATCGTATGAAAAAGTTACAACTTGAATACTAATGGTTGTCCGAACTTTATAATGAATTCCATATCATTTCTTCGGGGAATTTTCGTATGTGCCTAAATTAATTTCATGAGCCTAATACACATTTTTATATGATCATATATCAAGTATTATGTCATTCCTAACTTAGTAGCCGTCAGGTTACCGGGGTGTTACAAGCGTAAATATTTCTCGACGCTAAATACCTTATTTTTTTATAGTGTTAAGTCCTTGATAATATGTGATTATTGTACGAGATAATAATATATCACTCGATCAATATTTTGTGTGTCATCTATATTGATATTTGATGTTAGTGGAATGGATGATGAATCTCATATCATAAGGATAAACAATAGATGTTTTCAGCAGTAGAATAAAATGTCGAACTCGACCATAGATGCGTAATATCACATGATAATATTATCTAAGGGCATTGATTTTCATAATAATACATCTGTATCATTATATCCTATGACCTGAGATCACATGTTGACTTGTATGATAATACTTATGGTTCACTATTATATCATCATTCGACTAGTCGGGTCCTTTGAATAAATGCTAGATGGCTTTGAGCGATTAACGTACGAAGTTACGTGTGCTTCAAGGAATCTTATATCTTTGATAATAAAAGCTGAAAATGTTTGAAGGAAACTCAAATTTGTGGATAAAAGTCTTTGGCCAAAGTATTCGATATCTTATAGATGTCAAATCCATAAGATCGAGTTTTAAATATATGTCGAGTAAAAAGATTTGACATTACCATGATTACAAACTCGATAAGAAACATAATTATCGGAAGAAATGAGATGACGTGCTTGAAGTGTATTCTAACAGATTCACATGTTTACACACTTCATTCATGACTTATTTTTAGGCAATCGATTACCCATGGTATATGGAATATCATATATATGAAAGATTAAAGAGTTGATATTATTCCACTATTACTCAGTAATGAACCTATGACGGTCACACAAATTTAGTTCTCGTATGAGTTCTAAATTTAAGGTCGTTTATTAAAAGTTAATAAATGATTATTTTGGTAAAATAAGATTTCTTAATTAGATTAGAATAATCAGGATATTTTAGAAATATTAATTTGATTAATAAATTTGGAATATAAAATTAGAATTAATTGGTTAAATAAATATTTGATACTTATATTAAATTAATTAAATTAAATTAATTTGAATGTAATTTTCATTAATTGTTAATTAATATTAAGTAAACTAAGTAAATTAATTAATAGTTAATTAATTATAGGGTTAATATTATATTTAATTTATTAGACCTTAATTTAATGGGTTAGCACACTAATTAATTAAGAGTCCTAATGTAGATTAAATATGAAGGTTTTATTTAATAAGGAGTTCTTATTTAATTAAGATTTTCAAATTATTATTTGGAAAAGAATTCAAAAAGACCAAATCTGATTTGGAGAGATTTTAGAGTGTCCTTATCGTATTAGGATACAAAAAAAAGCATTTTCTATCTATAAATAGATGGGAAATTCGGCCAAGGGAAACACAACTCTCACTGGCCAAATTTTTGGCTTCTCTCTCTTTAGATTGTTCTAAGTTTGTTCCAATATTGTTTCAGAGAAAGTTGTTTCTTTGATCTATGATCCAAGACTTCAACATCCAAGAAATAAAATGAGTTTCTTAGTTCTCAAAAGTGGGAGCAATTTGTTTGTAAATGAATCTGTGTGTGCCAATTAGAGGTGCAACGATTGGTGCACTATACAAGGGAAAATTCAAGAAAGGCTAAAAAAAAAAAAGACATTCAGGTATGTTTTATTATTGTTAAATATTATTTATGTTAATAAAAAAAATTTACTTGCTTGCACGTATAAAAATTAATAGAGATTAATTTAATTAATATATTTGTTTACATCAATAACGACATAACCATGATCCTTAACGCAGTTTTGAAAGAAAATTTTAAATTCCAATCACATGGATGTTTCCGTGCTAACCCCAAAATCTTACAGTGATATCAATAGCTTTGAGGTTATGTCGTTTGACGAAAACAAATAAAAAACATGTATTAGGAATCCTATAGAGCATTGTTCCATTAGGCCATTATTTTATGTAGATAAAATTTTATTTCTGGATGAATTTTTTTTAGGACACTAGATATAGGGACTAATTTCAACTCAATCGAAACTCGAAAATGTCGAGTTGTTTGTGAAAAATCACGGCGGACGGAACTTGGAAATCAGATGAAGAGGCTACTACCTTCTCCGGGTTGCAAAGCGCATACCAGTTGTCCGACGCGCTCGTCAAGTAGCGACGTGCACAACAACACGTCAAGTCACGCACACGTTTCTGCTGCAGGGTCCAATTTACAAAAATTTTGAAATTTTTTAGGCTTTATTGTAAATACCAAAAAATTCAAAGGTCAAACTGTAATATTTGAAATTACAATATTTTGTAAAATTTTTCAAAATTAACTTTTGAGTAAAATTATAATTCTTATTCCATTAAAAGTTTAATTTGGAAAGAATCATAATGAAATTTGAGTTAATTGTTAGTTTAGAACTTAAACTTCATTTTTTAGGAAGTTAAACCCAAATTGGAATTTTAATTGAATTAAAACTCGTTATTTAATTCACCACAATAATCATAATACAACTTTGATTTTATCTTTTAACTATTTAATATGATTAAAATATTATGAAAAAATTGAAATTTGTCTAAAGTTCTTACCCTATGCGGAATTAAACAACTACTCTAATCTAAGTCAAGTCAAAGTTAGAGCGACTATGATATGAATTAAACAACTACTCTAATCTAACAAGCACCCTTAATTTGTAGGCAAATATATGATAAGTAATAAAATGAATCAATACCAGTAATTTTTTCAACGGAGCGGAAAATTTTCGAGAGTAAAAAATCATTCAGGGTATAGCTACCACCTGAATCCATTATAATGCGAAAACTTACTGTTTGCGCAATTTTTAT
>SKCR01001071.1:0-28446 GCA_019454045.1 Zanthoxylum bungeanum | reverse complement strand
AAGCATTATCCAAATGGATTTATCGTGGCAACAGGTAAAAGGTTGAATCGTAATCAACACAATGTTGATAACGATACCTTTCCGTTAAAAGCCTAGCTTAGAACGTTGGTATGTTGCCTTCCATGTATGTCTTCCTTGAAGACTTATATAGTACCAATAGGCACAATGCCTTGCGGTACATCAAATAGTATCCAAACTTGTTGATATACATGGAATCCATTTCGGATTCATGAAACTTTGTCATAATAGGGAGTCGATACCTTGTATCACTTCCTCATACGTAGTCAGTTGGTATACCTCAAAAAATAGACATCTTTGTGAGGTGAGATCAGAAATCCATACCCCAGGTCATTTTCTGACTCTCTCTGACATACGTGGTTCTTGTGTATTGAAGATTACTGGTATAGTTTCATCCTTGATGAAGTATTTGTGTTCCATTAAGATTCGGTGCCTTGAACAGTATTACTCATTACTTTTTCATCGAGTTTTACTATCCTCCCACTTACCACTGCATATCGGTATTCCTCTTAGGAAAACCGCATGGTGAGCAAAATCTAATTGTTCTCTGTGAGATGTAGTACATACTTATGGTATCCCTAGGATAACCTACAATTGGCACTTATCCGATTTGGGTTTTAGTTTGGTATCACCCAAATGTATGCCCAGCATACCCAAATACTCAGGAATGTGAAACTTGGTTTCCTTTCCTGTTCATATCTAATATGATTTCTGTCAAACAGATTTTTAATGGAACCTTATTCTAAATACGTTCTTGCACTGTTTAAAGCTTATCCATTGAAGGAAATGGTAGCTCAGAGCGACTCATGATTAACCTTATCATGTCCAACAATATTCGGTTACTTTGTTCGGACACACCGTCAAATTGACGTATTCCGGGAGGAGTCCTCATTTGAAAGAATACTATAATCTTTCAAATATATAAAAAACTTATAGCTTAAGTATTTTCCATTACGGTCTTATCGTGACGTTTTAATACTTTAGCCGATCTGTTTGTCTATTTCGTGCCGAAACTTAAAAGTTTCTGATTTGTGTTTCAAAAGGAACACATAACCATAACGCGATGCCACATCCGTAAAGGTCACGAAATATTCATATCCACCTCTAGCCTAGCTAGACATGGGCCCACTTGCTTCACTATGAACTAGGGCTAACAGATTGGTGGCATTTACATTTTTACCAAGTAAATAGTATTTTAGGCACTTTACCCAATAAACTAGATTCGTAGACTTTATTTGAATGGAATCAAATTAGTCCTAGTATCCACTCTTCAAAAGCGTGGATATACGAGTCTTGTTTGATTGTGTCCCAGACAACAATGCCACAATTAGTTTCTTCTGATCAAATCAGTTTGAGTTATTTGTTTGTCATTTTATATATTTGAGATTTATTTATATTCAAAATATAAATGATGTTATTCACATCCAATGTGTTTATCTCATATATCATCTTTATATAATGAAACACTCAGTGTTCTAGAATATAAAGGTAAATCCCCGCAACGGATTAAACACTGATATAAAGATAATGTTCTAGTCAAACTAGTTACATTATAACAGTTTCCTAAATTAAGTACACACCTGAAGGTAGTTCCTAAACTTAGGTACTGCGGTTAAAACAACGACTTCATCATGTTTCCAATCGCAGATAAATCTCTATTGAGGTCAGTATCTTGTTCAAAACAGATTCTGAACATCAATAATATATTTTATGTTTTACAACACTAAGTATTTAAAATCTAATTTTAATACTAGTAGTGAACATAATTATGACAAACATATTTGAAGTCGGAGCCAAGCCCCGTCTTTCAATTCCTTCATGTCTGCTTTGTTAAACGGCAGTCACGCTTCCGCGATCCTGTTTACCACATTTAATAGACATTTTGGGATATATCATTTATCTTCCTAGAAGATTATAATGATATTGCATTTGCCAGTTTCAACACTCCAGAAGCATTTGGCCAAGCCTTGGCCTTCTAGAATATCGAAGTAAGGTGCGCCTTGCGCTACTTGCCTAATTGCAAACTTTGACTTTTACTCCTTGAGAATAGTCATTAACTCTCCAAGAGTTATTTATGCAATTTAGTACTTCTAAAATCTAAGCATAGATTTATGAAGATCCTTCAGTATCATACTTTAAGAATCTAATCCTTAGTTCTGATTCAGAAATTAAGGAGTCTATTGCGACAAGCTTAATGGATTAAGCACTAAAGTTATCATCACATAAATCTTCCAAAGATTATGCTCTACTATTTGCTTAACTCCGGACTTAGGCATAATATGTTATTTTATCAAATAAAATAACTTATTAGTTTTTCCAGGACCATCCTGAAATTATTCCCAATTTGAAAATTAAACCATTTAAACACATTTTCCTAGGATTATGTTTAAGCGTCAATCTTTCAATTTTAATCTTGATTTTAAAAGTCCAACTATTTAATCAACGATTTCGGTACTATTTATTATAATGATTACAATAGTCCAACTATTTAATCAACTATAATTTAATAGATTAAAATCAATTATATTGATTACTATAATCCAATTATAAAATCTAAAATAAATGAATAGTTTGAATATAGTCCAACTATTTACTAAAACAACGTTTAAATATTAGTCCAACTAACATTTAATATATTTGACGAATGATATTTGTTTGAGCGCGTATGGCAAGTAATTAAACGAATATTGCAAATTCAATTCTTGCCTCCCACTATTTTTCGGCGAACCTCTAATCCTCTGTCGAGTACTCGGGAAACCGTGTTTCCTAGTGGGCTAGGATACCGTTAAATATCACACAATCTTGACTTTGGCCAACAAATTGTATGATAATTAACTAGGTAGATCTCTAAGATCGATTGGATCCAATCCAATTCCTAGAACCGGTAGGGGACATCCAAGTCCGAAACATATATCTTATATATGCCAATACATCCAATGTATTTCCTAACCTTTTTCCTCTGAATCAACTAAGCCTTGGCTTTGGCATAACAAACTTAGTGATCCCAGTTAAGAGCGACCCATTGACCATGGAAATCTTCGTAATCAATGTCGATGGACAAGAAGTGGTCTTGACTTTGGCCAACAAACCACAACTTGGACAAGACACCAATATGGAACAAAGCTCTCGTGATTCAAACACATCCTCGACGGACAAAGGCCTTGACTTTGGCCAACAAGCCAATGCCAGTCTCGGATCTTGAGTGAGAATCACTCAATGGAAGGAAAAACGCTTAATATTGTTTGAGGGTTTTTCGCGTGCAAATTGGCAACCAATTTATTATCTTTGTTAAGGTCTCATCATCATACACCCTTAAACATTCATTCTAAACACATAATAAAGCGCGTATAAATAAATAATAATGATATGCGGATGGATACTTTACACATTGATCCTAGATCAAATCTATCCCTTTCTCTCTCCCGCTAGCACATGTATTTACTTCTACCCGTTACACTACACTTCTAAAGAAACCTCATTTACATTGAGGGGAATAGGTGAGAAGAGAATACAAAGAATATGAGGTAATAAGGCTGGACACGCATGTCCAATTAATAAATCAAATTTATTACAACTATTTCTAAAATTGTCCCACCCATCTAATATCCATCCGATATACATTATTCATGCATCGAAACCATGTATTCACACAAGCATGTTATCAATCAATCTAATCAAATTAATTAATCTGATAATTAGTGACCATCCAATGTTCAAACAACGATTTGATTTTGCTCGAGTCAAACTCGTTTTGGGAATAAGTACTTAAAGTACGAATTCTAGAATTAAATTAAACTACATCATTAAATACAATTTAATATGCATTCAATTCTAATTCGCTATTTAATTCCAAATTAAATACTACACTTTAATTACGAACCTATACGACTTAAATTCCAAATTTAATCGCAACGGGTCTCAAAGCTCGATTAACGTCCAACGTCAATTTAATTAAAGTCCAATGGGCTTTTAATTAATTTCTTAAGGCGTGGACTTTTGGCCAACTAGGGTCAAACCGAATAACCAAAACCCAATCCGGGAATTACCCCATAAGCCTATAAATCAATTTAGGCCCATTAGGCCCAATTAAACTTTAAAGGTCCATTAAGTCGCATTTGGGCTTTATGAAAGCGATTGTGGGCCTAATTGGATCCAACCAATTTTGCCTAAACCCAACTTTGTACAACAAGCCCAATTACAACACTTAAGCCCAAATCCAATTTTAAGGCCCAAATAATTAAATTCCAAAATCCCAAATTTCATATTTCATATTTAATTACCAAGTGTATACATGATTAATTACCCAAATTAACATTTCTAAAACATCAATATACACAATTAATCATGCTCATTACATCATCAATGTCCAACACATTTTGATTAAAATCAAACCCAATCACATGCTCAAAGTCTCTCGGCCAAGGGAGGGAATTTTTGTCCGATTCGAATTCAATCCAATTAAATCCACAATCGACATTAAATCACATTCCCGAATGATTTTAACTCATCCAATGAATCAAAAATCAAAAATCCAAGATATTATAGGGCTATTAGTATTCGGCCAACACCACCAAAATTGGGGAAAAATGTTCCAAACATTATTTCAATAAATTGATCCAATCAATCATCATATAAAACACATTCAAGCATACTTAATCATCCTATTTCATAATTTATGCTCAAAATCAATTTTACCCAAATTTTAAGCCCTAAACTTTTCATGCTCAAACCTTGCTCTAGATGCCATTGTTGGTTTCTATTAAGGTCCCAAGATCAATAATAAGCATGAAATATGTGCGAATACAAATCAACGAAGTTGTTGAATACTTACATCGATCGGTTGAGCGACGCGGAGGCAACAAAATCTGATTTTTCTGCCTTGAACTGGTTCGGCAGTGAGCAGAAACAACTCACTGATTTGGCCTCCGTTTGGGTCCTTCGTCAAGCTCCAAGCTTCGTCGAATGATTCCCGCTCATAGGTGGACTTCCCTATCACATTCTCATGTCTCGTAAGTGTGCTAGCACTCAAGAAATTTGCTACAAATTTCCAACTCTTGCTTCCCAAACTCACGGCAGTGAGCTGTGTGTAGAGGAGAGAAAAACAGCCCATTGGGCGTGTTTTTGGAGAAGAAAGAAGAATGATGAGAGAGTTGTGTGTTTTTTAATTGTTATTGTGTTCTAATACAAACAAACAACCAATATTAAAATCAATTACCAAAATCAAATAGGTAAATAGATTTTAATTAATTCAACAACTCACATCAACCATCACACTTAAACACTCAAACATCAAGTCACATCAATCAATGGTTACATCACTCAAAGTGACATGATTGACGCTTGATATGACGCTAGATGCGACTAGTGATTTGACGCTTGATTTGACTTGCGTGTCGCACTCAAATTCGAAATGCGAATGCTCTCGCAAATAATCCCGGGCTCGGGTTCGCTAATTCCAAATTAACGAATTTTCCGTTGCGACGTAATTAAATGATTACGCCTAGCGAAATCACTATTCACATCACTAACGAATTAATTCTAAATTAATTCATTCGCCTGAATTAAAATTCAATTTTAATTCCGCGTCGAAATCTAATTTCGTTTAATATATCAAATATATTAATTTCTCGATAAATTCCAAATTAATCGTTATCTAACTTTAATGATATTTTATCCCAGATAAAATATCTCTGCAATTAATCACAGATTAATTTTCTCTCTCTTCTAATTAATCCCAGATTAATTTAGAGTGTGAGTCATACGTCATCGGTGAATCTTTGGGAAGCGACCCATGAGATCCCTGGATATGTTGGCAGTAAATTCGGTCGTCGGACTATCCGAACACGTAAGTACCTAGTACTACGTTTATACCGATTTACAAGACAAGGTTGGCTTCTAGCAAAGCGCCATGCCTACCCAATTCTCCGGAAATATCCTTACAGGAATAAAGGATCTATATCAGGTGTAGTATATTGTATTGCGTATTTCTCCAGTATCAAATGATCACGTGCTAGGCCTGGGGCTGGAATTGTGTCTGCCCCGTACGAAGCACATGTCGGATGTCTGGTAACTAGTCTCTATAATCGGATAAACATGACCTTGTCATTTTATCCCGATAGCTGCAGCATTAAGAGAACCAGTCCCGTATCCTACGTGACCATCATCTCCATATGACTGGAGTGACACTTCCATCTTGACATCACACCCAACACACTACGATTATCAATATACCCAGTATTGGCATACACAGAACCTATTAAGCCCTGGACGACCGCAACCAAAGTATATTGATTGTCGCAAGTATTAGCGGTGCAAGTCTCAAGTTAAGACCAAATACACCTACCCTGATTTCGAACTTCAATAGACACATAGACATACTACCAATGGAATTCCGAGGGGGTCTATCCAGAGCGAAGCTGTTTCCCGTACAATCGGTAAAACACAACCTCCTATTACACTTGCATGAGTATCATATACCCAAATATATGAGAACTATGACGTTGTTCCCTCACAATGCGAACAAGTGTAATACTAGTCTTTTACGTATTTATCGATGTCCAATCTCGATAATACTCTGACTATGGGATATTTAATGATTATCCTTCGTGGACTGATATTGTCTCAATCATTCTCCTCCTCCAGGAACAAATCATAGGGACCTCATATCATTTATATATCTAGGTGATCTAATCACAAATGATAAGAGTGCAATCTCCTTTGTCACATAGTTAATTTGTACAACACACCATGATCTGTACAAATAATGACGCTATGGGTCATAATTGTCCAACAATCTATTATAAACTACTTAAAGTAAATATTTCTAGTCGTCGGTTTTGGAATACAGTCGAATTCCTATAACCTATAAGACTATCACATGTCATATATTGGAATTGGAGTTCTAATGGTTTAACCCGATGTACCATGAGTTTGGGAAGCTCGTATAGACATGTAGGTATTCGTTGGAGAAAATATTGAATGACTCACAGGTAAATCCTAATAGTTGAACGTACACACCACCGTCAATCGGAATCTTCTCGAGTCGAGTAGCATATGTGAACCTTTGACATATGATAACATTGATTTTGTGGTGATCCTCCACACTTTGATGCCATATATGTCATAGACCTTTCATGGTCTGACTGCTAGATGATCGTTGGGTGTGGACCGATGTACTCGTTAATCAAGTACGTATCACGATAGGATCTGTCGACTCGTATGTGTACCGTAAGGGATTTAGGTATCCATGTGAGTAAGTCACAATTCTTAAGACTTTGGCCAAACTGATCACCTAAGGTGGATCACATATATCAGAATGGTATTCTGATTAGTTGTAAAGAATCGTAACATGTCGACATGAGATGTGTGCCTTGGAAACTTGACAATGTATTTATATTTCCTAAGCAAAACTCGAAAGCCTACGACAGAGAGATTGTAAACATATGTGATGACCTCGATTGTTAGTTCAAAATTCGTTCGTGTTTTTTGAAAATTCGGGAGGTGGTCGAATTGCATACATATAAGCTAAGCTTATATGATAACGTGTCGTGACTTATGAGTCCCACCATATGAAGTGTACCTGTTGACTATAAATATCTCTACATTAGAGAACATTTTGGTAATTAAATATTTAATAATTGTGTTTTTAGCATGATTTAATTGGATTAAATCAATTGATGACATGAGATTAGTCAAAACCTAATTATACATATTTGGACAAATTAGATTAAGCACCAATAAAACGTTGATTAGAACTTTTATTAATTAAAATTAAAATAAGTTTTGCTATAAAAAGCAAGCTTAGCAAGGTTTCAATCAAGCTTGATAAACTAAGACAAGCAGAATTATATATTAGCCTAAGTAAAGAAGTATTTAGAGAAGCATTGGAAGTTCTTCTACAATATTTCAACAAGGAGACGAAATTGGTATCTTGGAACCAAGTTGCTAGCTTTTGGGAAATTCTCTACAACAATAAGGAGAAATAAGAGGATCTGAACCAGCTGCTACTTTGGAAGTTTTTCCACAACATTTCAACAAGGAGAAGAAGATTGGACTTGGATCAAGCTTGCTTAGGTAAAGTTTGATCTTCTCTAAAGCTATTTTTTCATTTCGTTATCATTAGTTGAGACTATATTGATGAATTTGTTAGACAGTAATGACCCATAGCGTCACTATTTTGTAAATGATATTGTATTATTGTACAAAATTAACTATGTAGTAATGAAATTGCCTTTTACCGTTTTGTAATTTAATTACTTTGATATATAAATGGTAAAAGTCCCTATGATTAGTTCCGGATTGTGATGATATGAGACAGTATCAATCCATAAAGGTTTAATCATTAAATATCCCTAGTCGTAGTATTATCGAGATTGGACATCGATAATGCGGAATAGACTAGTACTGCACTTGTGCATGTTGTGAGGGCACAACGGCATAGTTCTCATATATTTAAGTATTGGATACTTATGCAAGTGCGGTAGGAGGTTGTGTTTTACCGATGGTACGGAAAACAGCTTCGCTCTGGATAGACCCCGCGGAGTCCCATTGGTAGTATGTCTGCGTGTCTATGGGAGTCCGCTTCAGGGTAGGTGCATATGATCTTAACCTGAGATTTGCATCGCTAGTACTTACGACAATCGGTAAAATTTAGGTTTGGTGGTCCAGGGCTTTAACGAGTTCTGTGTATACCTCTTCTGGGTTTATCGAGAATCGTAGTGTACTTGGTGTGATGTCAAGATGGAAGTATCACTTCAGACATATGGAGATGATGATCGCGAGGGATACAGAACTAGTACTCTATAATGGTTGCAACCATCGGGATAATATGACTAGGTCAGGATTATCCGATTCAAAGAGACTGGTTGCTTGATGTCCGATATGTGTATCGTACGGGGCAGACACATCCAGCCCCAGGCCTTACATGTGATCATCCGATACTGGTTCGATATACACTATACTACGGTATACTACGCCTGTTATAGATCTAATATTCCAGTAAGAATATTTCTAGAGAATTGGGTAGGCATGGCGTTTTGCTAGAAGCTAACCTTGTCTTGTAAATCGGTAAAAACGTAGTACTTGGTACGTACGTGTTCGAATAGTTCGACAACCGGATTTACTGCCAACATATCTAGAGGTCTCTTGGGTCGCTTCCCGAAGATTCACCGATGACGTATGATTCAAACTCGATTAATCTTGGATTAATTACGGAGAGACTTTATCTTGGATAAAGTACTATAAAAAGAGAGAGAACGATTAATTTAGAATTAATCGTAAAATTATTATATTCGATATAATCGGAATTCGATTTCGACGCGAAATTAAATTAGATTTTAATTCGGGCAAACGAGTTAATTTAGAATTAATTCGTTAGCGACGTAAATAATAATTTCGCTAGGCGCAATTATTTATTTAAATTCGATTTAATTAACGTCGCGACGTAAGCTCGGTATTTCGGAAATATCGAACCCGAACGCGTGAGTGTGCACGTGGGCCCACTTTCATTTGGAAACGTGTGGGGCCCACATGACACTTGTCATTATTTGCATTATTTAATCAAGATGTATTGCATGAAGATAGTGTACAAAGCACTCAAGGGTATGCATGGAAATTGAGTGTTAGACACTCTAAGTCTTTGCATGGTTTGTGTCATAAGTTATATTATTTAATATAATTATGACATAAATATAAATTGATTTTTGAGACAAAAATCAAATCCTCCTCTCCCTCTCTAATTACCGAAACAGTGAGCTCTCAAAGCTCTCTCCATTTTCTTCATTGTTTTTTGGCAAGACAAGAAGAAAGTGTGCTTGTTTGGAACTCTAACACACAACTTTGGCTAGCAACATCAAGGGATCATACAAGGTGTTATGGGAAACTCATCTTAGAGCTTGGAAGGATCAATTAAGCTTGGAGCTCTCTTTCTTCTCTGCTTGGCCGAATCTTCCACTGCACAAAGGAGCAACATTTGTTTCATCCATTGCATCCACATTCCGTTTTTTGTGAGTATTGTTTCCGCCATTACTTCAATATAGTTCATTCTTATATATATTTTGCTTGTTTTTGATCTTGGGACATGGTTATTAGATTTCCAACAATGGTATCATTGAGCCTAAAAATGCATGCAAATATATTAGGATGTTATTTGGGGAAAATTGTTTGAAGCATGATTTGATGAGTTTGCTTGATTAAATATGCTTAGATGTATGTTAAATGGATTATACATCATCAATTTCATGGAAAATAAATTGGATTAATTTTTCCAACCCAATGAGGCTTGGCCGAATACATGCAAGCATGTGGACTAGATGATTTTTTAATTTTAAGACATTGGATGACTTGAAATAATATGGAGATGATCATTTGTAACTTGATTGGATTGAAAACGAAATCGGAACCATATTAATCACCTTGGCCGAATGCTTGATGATGATTAGGGACTTGATTTTTTGATTAAATAATGTTGGACATGTATTTAAGATAAAAATATGATTAATAGATTAATTTGATATTTTGGGAATATGATTTAAAGGATTAATCATGAAAATACACTTTAATTAATTAAGTTATAAAATTTGGAATTTTAAAATTTAGTTAATTGGGCTTAAATTGGAATTGGGCCTAAAACTATTATATTTGGTCATAAATGGGCTTGGTTGGGCCAAGTAGATTTGGACCATTTGGATTGGATCCAAAATGGGCCTAAATCACACCATTTAAGTCCAAATGTAATAAATGGGCTTTTATGTTTAATTGGGCCTTATGGGCTTGATATTGGTTTTATGGCAAATGAGGGTGATTCCTTATTGGGCTTGGAAATTGGGTTTGACCCACATTGACCAAGGCCCAAGCCTAATGAAATCAATAGAAAGCCCATCGGACTTTAATTAAACGGACATTAGATGTTAGTTGGGCTTTGAGACCCAAGTACTAGATTTGGAATCTAAGTTATAAAAGCACAATAAAAGTGTAAATATTTAATTTAGAATTAAATAAAAGGATTAGTATTGAATACGACTTAAATTGGATTTAACGAGTAGTTCGATATAATTCGTGAATTCATACCATATGTATTTATTCTCAAAACGAGTTGGACTCGCGCAAATGCAAACAATTGTTTGAACATTGTATTGTCACCTAATTAAAGACTAATTAATTGGATTTGATGGTTGTATAACATGCCTTGAATGAATGAATGAATGTGGATGTTGTATGAATAGTGTATATCGGATGGATATTAGAAGGGAAGGGTAATTTTAGAAATTATTGTAAATTTGGAATTTATAAATTGGACCTGCGTGTCCAGCCTTATCTCTTTATCTCTTGTATTCTCTTCTCACCTAATTCCCCTCAATGTAAATGAGGTTTCTCTTATTGTATTATGTAATTGGGTAGAAGTAGAATAGTGCTAGCGGGGAGAGGAAAGGGAGTGATTTGTTCTAGGAACAAGTTGTTTATATATCCATCCGCATATCACTATTACTTTACTTTACGCGCTTTATGATGTTTTAGAAGCATGCTTAAGGGTGTATGATGATGAGACCTAACAAAGATAAATTAATTGGTTGCCAATTACGCGAAAAATCCCTCAAACAATATTAAGCGATTTTCCTTCCGTTGAATGATTCTTTCTCAAGATCCGAAATTGGCATTGGTTTGTTGGCCAAAGTCAAGACCTTTGTCAATTGAGGATGTGTTTGAATCATGAGAGTTTTGTTCCACATCGGTGTCCTGTCCAAGTTGTGATTTGTTGGCCAAAGTCAAGATCACTTCTTGTCCATCGACATTGATTACGAAACTTTCCTTGTCAATGGGTCCCGCTTAACTGGAATCATTAGGTTTGTTGTGCCAAAGCCAAGGCTTAGTTGATTCAGAGGAAATGGTTAGGAAAATGTATTGGATACATTGACGTATGTATTAGATATATATGTTTCGGACTTGGATGTCCACCTACCTACCGGATCTAGGAATTGGATGGGATCCAATTGATCTTCGAGATCTACCTAGTTAAATATCATACAACTTGTTGGCCAAAGTCAAGGTTGTGTGTTATTTAACGGGATCCTAGCCCACTAGGAAATTGGATTTCCCGAGTACTCAACAGAGGGTTAGAGACTTGTAGAAAATAGTGGGAGGCTAGTATTGAGTTTGCAATTTCATTCAGATACTTAGCTTTACGCGCTTACAAAATTTATTTCGTCAATTTTTTAACATTAGTTGGACTAATAAAATGTTATTTTTCTTGTAACAGTTTGACTGTACCCATTTTATCGTTAACTAGATAGTTGGACTATCGTAGTTAAGATGGCAAGCAAGGTAAATGTCCGAGACATCATCATGGGTGACAATGTCTTTAAGGGGACAAACTTGCTGATTGGGAAATGAACCTAAGGATAGTCCTTGGGGCAGAGAGGATACTGTATACGATTCAGAGACCTCTCGGGCCTAAGCCCACTGAGCCACTTGAGCTGGAGTTATGGAAAACTCACAGTGATGATTGTGACACGGCTCAGTCGATCATGCTTGCTTCAATGACTCAACACTTTCGTCGCCAAAATAGGGACTTGGATCCTTATAATATGATGGCAAGATTGCAAGATCTTCACCGCACTAATAAGCGGATGGCGAGGTACGAGTTAGTGAAGAAAATCTTTCGCTCCCGTATGACTGATGGTAGTTCTGTTGAGGTCCATGGGACTCAAATGATAGCCGATATTGATGAACTGGCTGTATGGGTATAGTCTTGGAGTCTGAGCTGGCTATAGATGTACTTCTACATCACTACACTACCCGATACTTGGAAACAGATTGTCATCAACTACAAACTGATGAATTCGGATGACACTCTTGGAGAGTTGTTGTCAATTCTCAAGGAGTCAGAGAAAGAACTTCTGAAAGGCAACAAGCGCGAGGCGCACTTTGCAACAACATCTCAAACGCCGAAAGCTGGGCTCAAGGCAACTGGGGGTGTTAAGAAGAAGAAGCATAAGAACAAAGGCAAGGCCAAGTCAACAAAGGCTTCTGGGAAGCCAAGGGACAAGTCTCAAGATGTTTGCCTGAAATGCGGCAAGAGAGGTCACTGGAAGCGTGACTGCCGCATGAACAAGGGACATAAGGAGGACATACAGGCGGGCAAGGCTCCGGCCTCAGGTATGTTTGTTATTGAGATAAATATGACTACTTCTAGTCTTAATAAAAATTGGATTTTTGATTCTGGCTGTGGTTCTCATATTTGTACTGATGTGCAGGATCTGCATGATAGCAGGAGACTGGCTTCGGGGGAGGTAGATCTACGAGTTGGAAATGGAACTTCTGTTGCTGTTTTGGCCGTAGGCACTTTTGTTTTGGAACTGCCCTCGGGGCATGTACTTAAACTAAATGACTGTTATTTTGTTCCTAGTTTAACTAGGAATATTATTTCTGTATCTTTGTTAACCCAAACAGGGTACACTTTTGTATTTAAAAACACCAGGTGTTATTTATATATGAATGATGCAGAAATTTGCAGTGCTGATGCAAATAATGGTCTTTATATTTTGAATATAAATGAATCTCCAAAATGTAAAATAACAAACAAAAGGCTCAAAATGAGTAATCCAAAAGAAGAAACTTATTTGTGGCATTGTCGTCTGGGACACATCAACAAGACTCGCATATCCACACTTTCGAAGAGTGGGTACTTGGACGGATTTGATCCAAATTCATATGACGTCTGCGAATCTTGTTTATTAGGCAAAATGCCTAAATCACCTTTTAGTGGTAAAGGTGAACGCGCCACTGAACTGTTAGCCCTCGTTCATAGTGACGTTTGTGGGCCCATGTCTAGCCAGGCTAGAGGTGGATATCGATACTTCGTAACCTTTACGGATGATGCATCACGTTATGGTTATGTGTATCTAATGATGCACAAGTCGGAAACTTTTGAGAAATTCAAAGAGTTTCGACACGAAGTTGAAAAACAAACAGGCAAGAGTATTAAAACATTACGGTCGGACCGTGGTGGCGAATACTTAAGTAATGAGTTTCAAGATTACTTGAAAGAATATGGTATTCTTTCACAATGGACTCCTCCTGGAACACCACAATTAAATGGTGTGTCTGAACGGAGAAACCGTACCTTGCTTGACATGGTAAGGTCGATGATGAGTCGCACTGAGCTGCCTATATCCTTCTGGGGACATGCATTAGAAAGTGCAATTCTTATTTTGAATAGGGTTCCGTCAAAGTCTGTTGAACAGACTCCGTATGAGATATGGACAGGAAAGAAACCAGGTTTCTCATTCCTGAAGATTTGGGGTTGCTGGGCATACGTCAAACGTTTGGAAGGTACCAAACTTGAACCCAAATCAGATAAATGCCTATTTGTTGGATATCCTAAGGAAACCAAAGGATATTACTTCTATAACCCAAAAGAGAACAAAGTATTTGTTGCTCTACATGCGGTTTTCTTGAGAAGGAATTCCTAAATGCAGTGTTTAGTGGGAGGAAAGTAGAACTCGATGAAAGTCGTAGTGATACTGTTCCTGGCAATGAATCTAGAACGGAACATGAACAGTCCATCCAGGATGAGACTGAACCACAATCTTCAATTACACAAGGACTACGTAGGTCGGAGAGAGTCAGGGTAATACCTGAGAGGTATGGATTCCTGATCTCACCTCATGTAGATATTAATCTTATTGAGGATACTGAACCGGCTACGTATGAGGAAGCGATACAGGGTATCGAATCCACTTTATGGCAAGAGGCCATGAAGGCCGAAATGGATTCCATGTATACCAACCAAGTTTGGACACTGGTTGATGCACCAGAAGGCGTAAAGCCTATTGGATGCAAATGGGTCTTCAAGAAGAAGACAGACATGGATGGCAACGTACAAACGTACAAAGCTAGGCTCGTAGCGAAGGGGTATCGTCAACAACTTGGAGTTGATTATGACGAAACTTTCTCACCCGTTGCCATGATTAAATCCATTCGGATAATGCTTGCAATAGCTGCATATTACGATTACGAAATATGGCAGATGGACGTTAAAACCGCTTTCCTTAACGGAAACCTGTTGGAGGATGTTTATATGCAACAACCTGACGGTTTTATCGCACCAAGACTTGCAAACAAGGTTTGTAAGTTAAATCGGTCCATTTATGGACTGAAGCAAGCATCGAGGTCATGGAACCAACGTTTTGATGAGGTCATAAAAGAATATGATTTCATTCAAAACGTAGATGATCCTTGTGTATATAAGAAGGTTAGTGGGAGTGCACTGACTTTTATTGTCCTTTATGTCGACGATGTATTGCTTATAGGCAATGACATTCCCATGTTAACGTCGGTGAAAGCTTGGCTTTCATTGAAATTCTCCATGAAAGATCTGGGAGAAGCAGCTTTTATTCTAGGAATAAAGATCTACCGGGATAGATCTAGAAAGCTACTTGGACTCTCCCAGAGTACATATATGATAAAGTGTTGAAGAGATTCAACATGGATCAGTCCAAGAAGGGACTGTTGCCAACATCACATGGCGTCTTTCTATCTAGGGACATGTGTCCTAAAACACAAGATGAGAGAGACAACATGAGTCGGACTCCGTTCGCCTCGGCAGTCGGAGGATCGATCATGTATGCCATGATATGTACACGACCTGATGTGTCCTATGCTTTGAGCATGTGCAGTCGATATCAGGCCGATCCAGGACAGGATCACTGGATGGCGGTTAAGAATATCCTTAGGTATCTTAAAAGAACTAAGGATGTTTTCTTAATCTATGGAGATGGAGAACTTGAGGTATCTGGGTATACCGATGCAAGTTTCCAAACCGACAGAGACGACTTCAAGTCGCAAACCGGGTACATATTTTGCTTGAATAACGGAGCAGTGAGCTGGAAATCTTCCAAGCAAGATACTGTTGCCGATTCAAGCAACTGAAGCGGAGTACATTGCAGCAGCTGAAGCAGCAAAAGAGGCAGTTTGGATCCGTAAATTCCTAATTGGATTAGGAGTAGTTCCGTTAGCAGCTGAGCCCGTTCCATTGTATTGTGACAATAGCGGGGCTATAGCACAGGCTAAGGAACCAAGGTCTCATCAACGATCCAAACATGTTCTTCGACGATTCCATCTGATTCGAGAGATCATACATCGTGGCGATGTGAAGATCGAGAAGATCGCATCAGAGGATAATATTGCAGATCCGCTGACGAAGGCTATTCCTCGGGAAAAGTTTGAGCGACATGTACATAGTTCAGGTATTAGATGCTTGAGTGACTGGCTATAGGCCAAGTGGGAGATTGTTAGACAGTAATGACCCATAGCGTCACTATTTTGTAAATGATATTGTATTATTGTACAAAATTAACTATGTAGTAATGAAATTGCCTTTTACCGTTTTGTAATTTATTTACTTTGATATATAAATGGTAAAAGTCCCTATGATTAGTTCCGGATTGTGATGATATGAGACAGTATCAATCCATAAAGGTTTAATCATTAAATATCCCTAGTCGTAGTATTATCGAGATTGGACATCGATAATGCGGAATAGACTAGTACTGCACTTGTGCATGTTGTGAGGGCACAACGGCATAGTTCTCATATATTTAAGTATTGGATACTTATGCAAGTGCGGTAGGAGGTTGTGTTTTACCGATGGTACGGAAAACAGCTTCGCTCTGGATAGACCCCCGGAGTCCCATTGGTAGTATGTCTGCGTGTCTATGGGAGTCCGCTTCAGGGTAGGTGCATATGATCTTAACCTGAGATTTGCATCGCTAGTACTTACGACAATCGGTAAAATTTAGGTTTGGTGGTCCAGGGCTTTAACGAGTTCTGTGTATACCTCTTCTGGGTTTATCGAGAATCGTAGTGTACTGGGTGTGATGTCAAGATGGAAGTATCACTTCAGACATATGGAGATGATGATCGCGAGGGATACAGAACTAGTACTCTATAATGGTTGCAACCATCGGGATAATATGACTAGGTCAGGATTATCCGATTCAAAGAGACTGGTTGCTTGATGTCCGATATGTGTATCGTACGGGGCAGACACATATCCAGCCCCAGGCCTTACATGTGATCATCCGATACTGGTTCGATATACACTATACTACGGTATACTACTACGCCTGTTTAGATCTAATATTCCAGTAAGAATATTTCTAGAGAATTGGGTAGGCATGGCGTTTTGCTAGAAGCTAACCTTGTCTTGTAAATCGGTAAAAACGTAGTACTTGGTACGTACGTGTTCGAATAGTTCGACAACCGGATTTACTGCCAACATATCTAGAGGTCTCTTGGGTCGCTTCCCGAAGATTCACCGATGACGTATGATTCAAACTCGATTAATCTTGGATTAATTACGGAGAGACTTTATCTTGGATAAAGTACTATAAAAGAGAGAGAACGATTAATTTAGAATTAATCGTAAAATTATTATATTCGATATAATAATCGGAATTCGATTTCGACGCGAAATTAAAATTAGATTTTAATTCGGGCAAACGAGTTAATTTAGAATTAATTCGTTAGCGACGTAAATAATAATTTCGCTAGGCGCAATTATTTATTTAAATTCGATTTAATTAACGTCGCGACGTAAGCTCGGTATTTCGGAAATATCGAACCCGAACGCGTGAGTGCACGTGGGCCCACTTTCATTTGGAAACGTGTGGGGCCCACATGACACTTGTCATTATTTGCATTATTTAATCAAAATGTATTGCATGAAGATAGTGTACAAAGCACTCAAGGGTATTGCATGGAAATTGAGTGTTAGACACTCTAAGTCTTTGCATGGTTTGTGTCATAAGTATATTATTATTTAATATAATTATGACATAAATATAAATTGATTTTTGAGACAAAAATCAAACCCTCCTCTCCCTCTCTAATTACCGAAACAGTGAGCTCTCAAAGCTCTCTCCTCTATTTTCTTCATTTGTTTTGTGGCAAGACAAGAAGAAAGTGTGCTTGTTTGGAACTCTAACACACAACTTTGGCTAGCAACATCAAGGGATCATACAAGGTGTTATGGGAAACTCATCTTAGAGCTTGGAAGGATCAATAAAGCTTGGAGCTTCTCTTTACTGCTGCTGGCCGAATCTTCCACTGCACAAAGGAGCAACATTTGTTTCATCCATTGCATCCACATTCCGTTTTGTGAGTATTGTTTCCGCCATTACTTCAATTAGTTCATTCTTATATTTATTTTGCTTGTTTTTGATCTTGGGACATGGTTATTAGATTTCCAACAGAATTATATATTGGATACGCATAATAAGCTTGAAGTTGAATAGCTAATGAATTGTGATGGATTCTTTGGAAGCATAAACACATATACTTGCATTAGGTTAAATTTTCATGTTAGACATAGAACATTAAATTAGAATTTGTAACTGTAGATTATACTTGGAGTTATGGCTACCAGCTAGAATTATGGGTGGCGAAGCGAATCAACGAATCGAATTTGTAATCGAATCCTAAACTAATCGAATCAAAATGTGATGGATTCGTATTCGATTCGTTTATTAAATGAATCCTAATAAACATGATTCAATTCGATTCGTTTCTAACTAACGAATCGAATACGAATATTCCTTTATCATAATATTATTTAATAAAATAATTTACCACACACACTGATTTACATTAATTCTTCATAAATATAACATGAAATATGTAATTAATATATTTACTAAAATATCTCACCAAATATCGAAATATTACGTTTTCTATGATAATTAGCTATAATTCTCGAATCTTAATTGAAAATTAACAGAACTAATAATAAAATAAAAAAAAAAAAATGAACTAATTCCTAACGAATAAACGAATAAACGAATAACGATCAATGAGCTAAATTCATATTCGATTCGTTTAATAAACGAATCGAATTGATTGACCCATTTATTAAACGAATTCATTTTTTCAAACCCGTATTCGCTTTAAAGTGAATCGAATCGAACGAATAAACGAATCCTGACCCAAATTGCAACCCCTAGCTAGAATCACTCGACCGTATTTGAGTGACCTAGAATTATTCATAAGTTACTTTATTGTGGGATTCTATTTTAGTTTATGTTTTGGATTCAATTAAATGCATATATGTATTTAGAATACATGTATGTTTGTTTTATAACATGTGTTGATGTTGGTTTTGATATTAAAATTGGAATTTTAGGTGTATTAAAGTATTTGGAGAAAATTAGAAGTGTTTATAATTGATTTGAAGGCTAAAATGCTCACTGCCAATATTTTACACAGGGCAGCGTCACAACAATGATCTCTAGCGTCACGAAACTCGAATCTCAGAGCTTCAAACATCGTGACATTAACCTTTGGGAGTCGCTGTCACGACCCCTCCCTAGAGCGGGCCCACCCTAGAAAGAGGTTCGCGATCTGCTTTAGTTCGAGCATTCTATATGTCAAACCAACCATATAAATGAGCACAAAATTATATCAATGATTACAAATCCCAGAATTATACACACCAATTATATGATTTACAACACAAGTCTTAATATTATGCAAATGACAACTCAAATGTCTGGACCAACCCGAAAATACAACTGTGGCACGTGAATCCAATTCTGGTACTCTTCTGCTGCCTTCTGCTGTGCTTGCGAACTACTGGAATGTTGGGGGAAGAGGGGAGTGCGCTTAAAGAGCTCAGCAAGTAAGCACTCACACTCTCAACATGACCTCACCAACAAATAGGGATATATATATATATATACAATATAATGTATGAAAATAACATATATTGTAATATCATCTCAAGCAAATCATCATACAACAATACAAACATCCATCAAACATGGTTGCTAATCCGGGTCCAGTATAATAGTGGATTGAAACCAATAGGAGAGTACCTCATCTTAACTCCCAAGGTTTCCCACCATATCAAAACCAATGGGAGAGTACCTCATCACAACTCCCAAGGTTTTCCATCATATCATCTCGAGTAATGTATTATCATATCTCATCTCATCTCCAACCACTATCATACAAAACCCGGCTGCATAACACAACAACACATATCATCCCATACAATCACATCTCCCATCTAATCCATCAATCTCATCTCAACAATCATGAATTCATATTTCTCATGCTTTCAATTAATCAATATTTATATCTCCACAATATATTATATATGGATTTTCACAGCAACCATCAATCAACAAACAATTATGTTAAGAGAATCTTCATGCAGTGTACTTACCTCTATCCACGCAAAAGTCTTAATATGTCTGTATCCTCATTACGAATCTCAATCGGATGCTCAAAATGCAAAGTTGATATCGACAATCCACTCGATATATCCAAACGACTATGTTGAGTAGAAAAATAGCGACGAACGGCTTCGGAACTTTCTGATACGCTTAACGAGGCAAGCGGGCCCCACAACCAAATACTTTCAACGGTGGATATTTATACCAAAACGCTCGTATAATCGAAAACAATAATCTGATACATTCGGATCGCCGATCCAACGGTCGAATCTCAAATTCCAGTACTATTCTCGAATTACTGGTAATTGCAAAATGGAAAACAACCCAAATGATGTCGGATCAGGAAGTGACCACTGGCGTTGGAAAGATCTCAGCTTGAAAAGTACCCACTCGCCGGAGGTGGCCGTCAAAAGTGATCGGAGATGGCTGGAAAATACAGAAAAGTGGCCGACGAGTCGTCCCCTTCAGGCGGCACATGGAGGAGCGTCCGGCGTCTGATGGCCTCGATCTCGACGGCTCTGGAAAGCTGACATTGGCAGCTAACTGGCGGGTCGGAGCGTGGCGGAAGATGATCGGCGGTGAAGCGGCGGCGGTGGCTCCAAGATTAGGCAGAGAGAAAGAGTGTTTGAGAGAAGAAAAAAATAATAATTGAGAGAGAAAGTGAAACTGCTGAATTATTTTTTTTTTTTTTTTTGCTCTCTTTTTTTTCCTTCGTACGCTATCACCCTCTCTCTCTCTTATAATCTTTCAAAGTAGATCTGTCAAATATATAATATATATATATTTTTTTATTTTTGTCTTCATATGTCACGCGGTATTACAATCTACCCACCTTACAAAAATTTCATCCCCAAAATTTCTCAATCCTCAAATAGTTCTGGATATTCCTCCCTCATAACCCGTTTCACTTCCCGAGTCGCCTTCTGGATGTGATGATTAGACTTCATGAACTTCACAAAAGGATTACGTCTTAATCTCAATTCTTAAACATTTCAATCTATGATCTTAATAGGCTTTCCCTATAAGTCAAGTTCCCGCTCGGCTCCATCAGTTGACTCTTTAGAATCTGAGAAGGGTCTAGTATAAACTTCTTTAGAACTAATATACGAAACACTTTATGAATCCTTTCTAATTTCGGTGGTAATGCCAGATGATATGCCATTTTTCCCACTCTCTTCAAAATCTTAAAAGAACCATTACAGCTCGAAGAAGACTTTCTCTTCCGGCCAAACCTCAGTACTCCCTCCCAATAAGAAATTTTCAAGAATACCGTATCCTCAATTGGTACTCGATGTTATACCCCCATACTGTTGACAAAACTCTTTCGTCGACTCTGTTCATCTAACAGTCTCGCTCGGATCAATCTAATCCTCTCAAATGTCATATCCACCAAGTCTGAGCCATGAATCTGTCCATTTCCAACCTCGTCTCAACACACAGAAGTCCTACAACTCCTCTCACGTATCAAATGTAAATGTTCACCCAAAACACACGATCTCAACAAATCTTCTAGCGTCTGAATAGTCCGCTCTGACTGACCGTCAATCTGAGGGTGGAATGAGGTGCTCGTAGAAATCTTTGATCATATAGTCTTCTGAAAACCCTGCCAAAAATGAGAAGTAAATCTGGCATCTCTATCTGATACAATCGATGCCGGTACTCCATGTAATCGTATAGTCTACTCCACAAATAAATATCGCTAGTCTCTCTGGTCCCCATATAACTCGAATCGATTGAAAATGAGCAGATCTAGACAATCAATCCACTACTACCCAAATTGCATCATAACCCTACTGTGTCATCGGCAGTACTACTATAAAATCCATCGCGACATATTCTCATGGCCACTCAGATATAGGTAAAGGCTGGAGTAATCTGACTGGATGTTGATGTTCTACTTTAACCTGCTGACAAACTAAATACCGAGATACAAACTCTGAAATCTCTCTCTTCATTCCCGACCACCAATAAGTCTTCTTTAGATTTTGATACATCTTAGTGCTCTCAGAATTCATATAATAAGGATCATCGTGTGCCTTATCCAAGATCTCATACTTGAGCATTCCAGAAGGTGGTATCTCAACTCTATCACTAATAACTATACATTCTCTGAACTCAATCTGAAAGTAGTAGTCTCATTCCTCACAATCTCTAATCTCCAATTTTTATTACATTGGTTAAACCGCTTTGTGCTATAATAAATCTATCTGACGGTGTGAGTCGAACCTTCATATAGACAAGAATACCCCCACTATCGAACAATCCAAAAGTCAAACATACCAATGTCATCTCTTCAAAGATTCTCTGTCTAACTCTCAAAAATTAACCACCATTCTTCCTACTGTGTATCAGTAACATATTGACCTTTCTAGGATGATAATCATAATACAATCATAGTCACTTAGAAACTCTATCCAATATGTCTATCTCCAAAATTCAGATATTTCTCATCAGTGGAAAAATATTTCAAACTCTAAAACTCTAACGATCATTATACATCTCCACTCACCATCATATGAATAATGCCCTCAATTATTATTATTCTAACATATGCCGCAACTTACAAACCAGCTATCATGTCTCCAAAAGAAAAGGGCTCCACCAAGGGGTCCTACTCAAACAACAACTGTAAAGAGCTTTTGGAAGTTTACGCATAATCCACCATCTTAAGATTCTCACTACTGAAAAGAGGATTTGCAGGTCCCTCACATTTCTGCTTTACATCTTATCATCACGATAATTATTATCCTTTCCAATTATGTATGGATACTGTGAAAGTATCTATTCATGAAGAAATTATAGATATCTCTTCCTATAAAGAGATGCATGAGTTCTTAAGGAATTACTCAAAACTTCTTCAATGTCATCCCCATCTGCCAATCCTAACCCCTGTTCAAGATCTGTCAGAGCTAAGGTGATATACCAAAAGCTTTGTAAATGGTCAGTCACTGATCGAGCAGTTATAGACTCTAAATATGTTCGAGACCTTTGGAGAGATATTTAAAAATGTCTCAATGAAGCTCCGTCCGCTCTTTTGCCCAAAGAGATTGCAATGGATATCGTGGAAATAGTTCCTACCAACTTCATGAGGTGGTGTTACATTCTTAGAACCATTTGAAATGGAAAAACAGATGGTATAATCCAATACAAAAATAATTCTGCGATTGTTCACTGTGGATATCACAGATTCCATTCCACAGTTTTCATCAACAGCCATGATTTCTTCAATCATTGCCAGTGGAGTCTCGGCACCTTGTTTGAAATCGATTTCCTAAATGGATTTATTTTTTTGACCAAGTCCAATCCATCCCAACTATCCTGGTATCTTAGAAGGCAGCCTAAGTGAGATTCCTCCATTCATCAGTAATATTTTACATCGATGGTATAAAAGTATTACTGCCTGGATCGAAACCATTAATCCAGAATGGTCGGATGACTATTCGCTCATTTACCACCAATTCATCTTATTCTGCTGCTGTGCTTGCGAACTACCTGGAATGTTTGGGGAAGAGGGGAGTGAGCTTAAAGAGCTCAGCAATTAAGCACTCATACTCTCAACATGACCTCACCAACAAATAAGGATATATATATATAAATACAATATAATGTATGAAAATAACATATACTGTAATATCATCTCAAGCAAATCATCCCACAACAATACAAACATCCATCGAACATGGTTGCTAATCCGGGTCCAGTATAATAGTGGATTGAAACCAATAGGAGAGTACCTCATCACAACTCCCAAGGTTTCCCACCATATCAAAACCAATGGGAGAGTACCTCATCACAACTCCCAACGTTTTCCATCATATCATCTCGAGTAATGTATTATCATTCATCTTATCTCCAACCACTATCATACAAAACTCGGTTGCATAACACAACAAAGCACATCATCCCATACAATCACATCTCGCATCTAATCCATCAATCTCATCTCATCTCAACAATCATGAATTCATATTTCTCATGCTTTCAATTAATCAATATTTATATCTCCATAAAAATATATTATATATATAAATAAAATATATATATATATATATATATATATTTATATTTATATTTATATATGGACTTCACAACAACCATCAATCAATAAACAATTATGTTAAGAGAATCATCATGCAGTGTACTTACCTCTATCCACGCAAAAGTCTTAATATGTCTGTATCCTCGCTGAGAATCTCAATCGGATGCTCAAAATGCAAAGTTGATATCGACAATCCACTCGATATATCCAAACGACTATGTTGAGTAGAAAAATAGCGACGAACGGCTTCGGAACTTGCTGATACGCTTAACGAGGCAAGCGGGCCCCACAACGAAAATCTGGCCCCATAACCAAATACTTTCAACAGTGGATATTTATACCAAAATGCTCGTATAATCGAAAGCAATAATCCGATACGTTCGGATCGTCGATCCAACGGTCATATCTCAAATTCCAGTACTATTCCCGAATTACTGGTAATTGCAAAACGGAAAACAACCCAAATGATGTCGGATCAGGAAGTGACCATTGGATTTGGAAAGATCTCGGCCTGAAAAGTACCCACTCGCCGGAGGTGACCGTCAAAAAGGATCGGAGATGGCCGGAAAATGCAGAAAAATGGCCGACGATCGTCCCTACAGGCGGCGCGTGGAGGAGCGTCCGACGTCCGATGGCCTCGATCTCGACGGCTCTGGAAAGCTGACGTCGGTAGCTAACTGGTGGGCCAGCGCGTGGCGGAAGATGATCGACGGTGAAGCGGTGACGACGATTCCAAGATTAGGCAGAGAGAGAGAGTGTTTGAGAGAAAAAAAAATTATAATAATTGAGAGAGAAAGTGAAACTGCTGAATTAAATTTTTTTTTTTTTGCTTCTCTTTTTTCCTTCATACGCGCTATCACCCTCTCTGTCTCTTATAATCTTTCAAAGTAAGATATGTCAAATATATAATATATATATTTTTATTTTGTCTTCATATGTCACGCGGTATTACAGTCGCGACGCCGAGCTCTCGCATATTAGGCATCGCGACTCCCCCAAACATGAGAGTCGCGACGCGCTAAGAGCTATTTCCCATGAGCGCTGAAACTTCATTTTCTCCATTCCAGAGTTCCGAACTCCGATTTGGTCCTCAATTTTTCATATGGACTCGTAACAAAATATCGTATTCCATAAAATAATTTAAAAATACACCCATGCTAGATATCTAAGGGTTAAACCTGTTAGGGTTGGTGCTTAGAGCGCCAAACCGGATCGTATTTTTGTCTAATTCATGAATACAAATAATTTTTTTTTCTATAATTTTACATATTAATGGTTGCACCTCTTTTTTTTATATATGTATTCGATCTGATTACAATTGGATTGAAATTAAATCTGATTTAGTGATATGTATATATTAGACAAAGACCTCATGATTTACAACGTAGTTTGTAATTGACATTCGAAAGTGACACTTTAAGTTGTATATTCTCAAATAAATTTCATTTTCAAGATTTAGTGACACAGGTCGGTTAGTAAAATCTGCTGAGATCAGTACATGTCGTATATCGAGACTTGGTCCTATGGTTTATCCCAATGAACCATGAGTCTCGGGAGACTCGTACAGACGTGTAGGTGTTTATTTGATAAACACTGAACGGCTCACCGAAGATTTCCTAATAGATGGTACACCAATGTCAATAGGAATCTTCTCAAATCAAGTAGCATAGTGGTCCTTCGACTTGAGATACCACTGTGGATATATAAGACATCCTCTACACTTTGATGGTAGTCACGTCACCGATCTATATAGATCAGACCTCCGCTTGTTCATTGGGTGTGGACCCATGCTTATGATATCTTGTGAGTATCAGGTAGAATCCGTCAATCTTGTGTATAAGGTATAGGTATCTTGTACGTATTTGCGATCTAGTAAATCCATGGTTGTGGTATACTTCGGAAGCGAGTTCCGAGTGTTATTTAGAGATCGTAAATTTATAAGTAGACTATATTATACCTAATGGATTCGAAGTTCCTATCTATATCCCCGGTATAATATTGATAGCCTGTAATGGAAGGATTATATGTATGCAATGACCTCGACTTGCATAGTTTAGCGAGATTATCTATGGTCGTCATAATTTACGAGTGGGTGAATTATGGACATGAAATTTGATTATGTGACGGATAAACCTAAACTTAGAGAGTCTCACAATATGAAGTGTACTCGTTAAGCACTTGGACAATGCGCTATGAATAATATAGATTATTCATAATATTTTATCGAATTAAATAAGTTAATTTGAATCGTTTAACGGTTAAACGAAAATACATGCATAGGGGCATTTCGATTATTTCCTAATTAATGTGTATTTGTATTTAATACATGATTTTATCAAATACATATTAATTAATTATCAAATGAGATTTTGACACATGTCATTAATATATGTATTTTGTGATTTAGTGTAAATGAAAATACATATTTACAAATAAATATATTAATTAATTATTTAGATATTTAAATGTTAAATGATTAAATAATTTAATTATATCCATAAATCATAATTATTATGATAAATGATTAGATATTTTTTTGTAATAAATGGCATGATATTTAAAGGTTGTAGTTATCAAATTGATTTCAATAACTTGAAGCTTGTATTTAATTAGATTGATTAAATGTAAAAATTGGCCAAAAATGCCCCTCTCATTCACGCCCATTAGCTAGAATTTAAAAGAAATTTTTTCCTTTGTTTGGTTAATGTTAACCTAGCCTCCAAATATCATAAAAGGCTCTTCAAGCATTTTAGAGAAGAAAATTCCTACAAGAACAAAAGCTAAAGGATCTTAAGGAAGATTAAGGTAATCTTTTGTTTACTTTAGTTTAGAAAATTATTTTGTTGTTCTTGCTTGAATTTTTATGTTGTAGAGATTCTTTACACTCTAATATTTGGGGCTTTTTGATTTGGTTGATGGGTTTGGTGGTTAGATGCATGTGTGAAGTTAGATTGAGTAATATTAGTGTAATTTTAGTTCAATTTTATCATATAATGACTTGTTGCCATTCTAGAGTGTTATGAACACTCTTGTAATACCTAGAATTGTTCTTGAGTTCTTCATTGGCGGTGGCTTTGATTGGTGTAAATATTAATATGACTAATGTTGAGAAAATTAGATTTAAACCATGAAAAATGATAATTTTTGCACCCATATCAAATCTGAAATTTTTTTGATAAAAAATATGTTATTTGAATGTATTGGATGTATATTGGGCATTGGCATAATTTTCGGAAATTATTTCGGAGTGAAAATATGCGAAAATGGCGAAAAACGACGTTACCGGGTGAGTTTCAGGCTAACCGGGTAACGGCTGTCCAAACAGTGAATTGGTCGTTGTTCAGGCAGCCCATTAACTGCCCAAGTACTATAGGGGCTGACCTGGAAAGCCTGCATGTATATTGGTTGGTTGGTTCGGACAAAAACGTGTTTTATGTTGTTTTGTGCAAAAACGTTTTCGAAAAGTTTCACGATGTTTTCTAAATTATTTATATCGTTATTTGATATCGAATATAATATGTTTAGGTGAAATATGAATGAATTATTCATATTGGATATTGAATAATTTATGCAGTAAGTTTAAAAATTTTAAACTACGATTTCGCCCGAACCGCGTCTTCCGCTGCGCCTGACCCCAACAAAACCCACTTCTGTTGAACCGGGTACTGATCCGACCTTAGAGGTCCCACAAACGTCTTAACAAATGATACTCTGAATGCCCATTTTGTTGGGTTGATTTCATGTTGTGTCTCCTTATCACATCGAATGTTTTCTCCAGATGGCTTAAATGATTGGTTGCTTTTAGGGATTTGACTATCATGTAATCGATGTAGACCTCTATTGTTTTGCCTATAAATTCTAAGAACATCTTGTTAACCAATCGTTGATAGGTTGCTCCAACATTTTTTAATCTGAACAACATGACTTTATAACAGAATGTCCCCATGTTGGTGATAAATGAGGTCTTCTCCTGGTCGTCTGGATGCATGAGCATTTGGTTGTAGCCCGAGTATGTTTCCATGAAGCTGAGTGGCTGGTGTCCAAATGTTACATCGACCATAGAATCAATATGAGGCAGTTGAAAGGAGTCATTGGGGCAAGCTTTGTTCAGGTTCATGAAGTCAATACACACTCGTCATTTTCTATTCTTCTTTCGTA
>SKCR01001070.1:0-28334 GCA_019454045.1 Zanthoxylum bungeanum | reverse complement strand
ATTCCAGTAAGAATATTTCTGGAGAATTGGGTAGGCATGGCGCTTTGCTAGAAGCCACCTTGTCTTGTGAATCGGTAAAGACGTAGTATGAGGTACGTACGTGTTTGGATTATCCAACGACCGTATTTACTGCCAACATATCCGGAGATCTCTTGGGTCGCTTCCTGAAGTTTCACCTATGACCTTTGATTCGAACCTTATTAATCTTGGATTAATTACAGAGAAACTTTATCTGGATAAAATGCCTTATTAGGAGAGAGAGAGAGATCGATTAATTTGGAATTAATCGATAAAATAATATATTCGATATATTATTAAACGAAATTAGATTTCGACGCGGAATTAAAATCAGATTTTAATTCGGGCAAACGATTAATTTAGAATTAATTCATTAGCGAACTGAATAGTAATTTCGCAAGGCGTACTTATTTAATTCACGTCGCGACGGAAATTCGTTAATTCGGAATTAACGAAACCGAGCCCGAAAGAGTTTACGGACACATTCGTATTTTGAATCGAGTGATATCCGCAAATCACCTCGCGATATCTCATTACTTAATACGAATAGATGGTGGATGTATCTAGTCACCTTTGAGGGATGATACATTGTCTCTAATCTCAAAGTGTGGTAATGATGGCAAATGATGGATTTCATTTTGGAGGGAAAGCCATGGACGGTTTTGAAGGATTTTTTGCATTAAAAAATTCTTTTGGTATTAGATATCATATCACTTTTCATTTCCTTTGTCTCTCAGGTTTTGGCATGCAAAGGAACAAAATTAAAAGTGAACACACTCTCCTCTTCTTTCTCTCTTGTTCACGCCGTGAGCTGCATATACAAAGGCAGAAAATGTTTTCTCATTCTCCATTTTTGCTAGCACAAGCAAGGAACAAAAGAGGTGATAGGGAAACGCATTTGGAGTGGAATACTCAAAGATTTGAAGCTTCTCTCCATCTTCTTGCTTGGCCGAAACTTCACCCTTGGAGGCTCAAGGATCCTCATCACCATTTTCGTCACATAGCTTTGTAGTATGTTTTCCGCCATCCTTCAAGCTTGCATGTATGATTATTGTATTCTATTGCTTAATCTTTCCTTGGGAAAATTATAGTAACCAACAAGAAACCCTCTACCCAACTACCACTCTGTTCCAACCACCCACCTATGATTAGCTCCGGCCTACCCGAAAGCCTTGTCCTTCAAACCATCGACCACGAAGCCTTTTACGTAGAGATATGGGGTAGCAGTAGTGAAGATGGAACGGGGCAAGGGATAGATTCCTTGGAAAACTTCTCGCTCAGTGACAAAGAGAAGAATGAATAGAAAGAAGAACTATTGCAGTTGGAGAATCTGACGCTCAAAGAAACCAAGAAGACTGAAGAAGACAAAGGATGTAGATGATGAAGACATTTATTTTTGTAATCCCGCATTTATTATTCATAAAGACACTATTTTACTTGTACGAATTTTTCGGTTTGCGTCATAACATGCGTGACATGAGCATATTTGATATTAATTCGACAAAGACATTTAATCTTGGCACGTGTGAAAACCCCAAGGGAGTTTTAATTACGATTAAGAAGCGGAATAGAATTGACAGGAGAAAATTATAAGCAGGCATGGGGGTGAGTAAAGGCATTAATAGGCGAAGGGCGCCAAAGAAGTACAAAGAAGGCCTAACCCATCAGAATAAGGAATGCATCCACGCATACATGCATACACATCATATACATACAATTTTTGTTTTGTGTTCGCAGGTTTTGACGAAAAAAGGAAAAAGCGGCAAAGACAATAGACTCAAGAATGGTTCAAAATGAATCATCACAACACTGGAACGGTTCAAAAATGAACCATCACAACTCAGGAACGGTTCAAAAATGAACCATCACAACTCAGGAACGGTTAAAAAATGAACCATCACAACTCATGAACAGTTCAAAAATGAACCATCTCAACTCAAGAACGGTTCAAAAATGAACCATCACAACTCAGGAACGGTTCAAAAATGAACCATCTCAACTCAAGTAACAGTTTGGAAATGTACCATCCCTCATCAGTAACGGTTCGGAAATGAACCATCTCTCAACAGGTAACGGTTCGGAAATGGACCATCTATCATCAGTAATAGTTCAGAAATAGACCATCCCTCATCAGTAATGGTTCGGAAATGAACCATCTCTCAACAAGTAACGGTTCAGAAATGGACCATCTATCATCAGTAACGGTTCGAAAATGAACAATCGCTCATCAGTAACGGTTCATAAATGGACCACCATCTCAACAAGTAACGGTTCAGAAATGAACCATCTCTCATCAGTAACGGTTCGGAAATGGACAACCATCTCAACAAGTAAAAGGTTCAGAAAGGAAACATCATCTTACATCAGTAACGGTTCAAAAAAGAACCATCCTCTTACATCAGCTCAGTTCGGTAATAAATCATAGAGATCGTAGCATCTTGCAGGGATAAACCTTAGGGGTCGCAGCACCTCATCCCCAAATTAACTAAGTTCGAAGCGTCTCAAAGCAACAGGTAAGTTCGGCGGCAGCCGGTGAGCCAAGTAAGTAAAAATGCATGCATGACTTTGATAGGATTATCACTGTCACACACTGCACAAGTCTCATCAAACTGGGGGCAACTGTAGACACTGTATTTTTGCATAAAGCCCAATGATGAGCCTCGTATGGAGGCATTACCCGATAAGTTACGGAAGTCGCGGGAAACGAACATCGGATGGGATAATTCAAAAAATAATAATACCTTATCAAATTTAATTCATTTGTTTAGCCTCAGGTTCGCTCGATTAATCTCTGTTTTAACTGTTAGCCTCGGCCCAAAACCCCCGTAACCCGTAAAAGCCCACATGCCTCACACACCCATCCAACCCTTCTAAGCCCATTCCGTCCAAGCCCAATCTAAGTATTCAAATCACATTTAACACATGTTAAAATCCAATTAAATCACCTTCCAAATTAAAAATATTCCCCCATCAAAATTACACAAATTGCTTTCCATAAATAACTTAATTAAGCACATCACATTTACATGATTTATTTCCATAACTAAAAACCATAGGCGACAACTATAAAAACATGACAAAACCAAACCCTCTGGACGCCTCTCTCTAAAACAGAAAAACAAAAACAATAAACCCTAATCACACACTCTCTTACTTGGCCATCACTCACAGCATTCACAAGCAACAAAAAACCAAAACCCTAAGCACATTCTTCCTATAGACACACTCTCTCTCTCTCGGCCATAACCAAACAAATAAACCCTAAATGAACCTTCAACCTTCATTCATCAACTCTCTCGGCAAAGCAATAAAAAGAAACCCTAAACACTCACATCTCTCGGCCTGCTCTTCTATCTGCTCTTCCTCAACCAGTCGAACAAAACAAAGCTAACCATACAAGCGCAGACACACAAAACATATTGCCCTCACCGAACAAACCAAATAGCCCATAACCACCATTATTACCACACGTCCTCTTCTCCCTCATCAGCCTGCCGACAAGACAAAAATAAATAACTTGTACCGACCCTTCAATAACTCACGCCACTCGTTCTCGGCAAAACAGACAAAAATACACTCACAGCAGCCCCTAACCAACCATCATAAGGCAAGAAGAAAACAAAGACCCTAAAGCCGTGACTCACACAAGCTGCCGACAAACCACTCACTCAGCCCATTTCCTCACTGCACGACACATACTCACACAATAACAAGTTGCTCGCCGAACCTTAAGCCAGAAACGAAACAAACAAACGCCCAAACCAGCCACTAAAGTAGCCCCACCAAACGGCCAAGAAAAAAGTAAAGAAACAAAAGACTAGCACCCCTTCACCGACCAAAAAACAAAAAAAAATAGCCTCAAATAGCAGCCCTTCACCGACCAGAAACACCGCAAAACTGAGACCAAAAATAGTCACCGAAACACCCAAAAATAGTCCCAAAATACAGCTGAAATAGTGAACCAAAACAGCCCTTAAAACAATTCAAAAATCCTTCTGAAATAGTGAAGAAATCGAGACAAAACAGTAATGAAAACAGCGAAACAACGAAGGAAAATACTGAACAAGAAAACCAGAAAAGTTACGGAGCATTAACCCTTCCGGCGACGATGTAACGCACTTCCCAGGAGCAACTTAAAAGGTAAGACCTGAGGGCCCCCTTTTTATCATTTATCATTTCAGTTATTCTTTATCGACCACTCGCATGCATCATTATGTTTTACGTATAGTTTCATTTGTGTTGAGTTGATGATTGCGTGCTATCTCTTGCGGTATATCGGATAGAAACCCAAACGTAAATTCCGTAGCCGAATCCGAATGGATGGTAGTGTGGCCTGTACTTGGGATACAACTCCACATACCCCTTGAGAAAATTTCAAGCACATGTTACATTTTGGTATTTAATTTTGTGTTTATTGTTCCGCTATTTATTTTCTATGTATTGTTTCTTTGTTTATGCATTGTTAATCTTGATACGCATGGGCTAATCATGTGGGGTAAAGGTCCTCTATTCGATGGAAATTCCTAAAGGCTACCTTTACCATGATATTTTGCCGCGCCAGATGAAGTATACTTGATTGAATGCGAAATACGTTCAATCGGGCTTACGAGGTCCCATATAGATGTCGGCCTTGGCCGTATCTGTTTTATTATTTCGTTATTTACTTTCCGCATGTCATTGCTTTATTTACTTATGCATTACAATCTAGCGCGCATGTGCTAATCATATTGGATTAAAGGTCCTCTATTTGAGAGAAAACCCAAAAGGCTACCTTTACCACGATGTTTTGCCGCGCCGGACAAAGTATACTTGATTGAACATAAAATACGTTCAATCGGGCATACGAGGTCCCATATAGATGTCATCCTTGGTCGTATCTCTTTTATGATTTGGTTTTTTACTTTTCGTATGTCATTACTTTATTTACTTATGCATTGCAATCTAGTGCGCATAGGCTAATCATATTGGATTAAAGGTCCTCTATTTGAGGGAAAGCCAAAAGGCTACCCTTACCACGATATTTTACCGCATCGGACGAAGTATACTTGATTGAATGCTAAATACGTTCAATCGGGCATACGAGGTCCCATATAGATATCGGCCTTGGTCGTATCTCTTTTATTATTTCATTATTTAGTTATTGCTTTATTTACTTATGCATTGCAATCTAGTTAGCATGGGCTAATCATATTGGATTAAAGGTCCTCTATTTGAGGGAAATGCCCAAAGGCTACCTTTACCATAGTTTTGTCGTGCCCTTCTTCTATTGATCTTGTTATTTACCTTTCTTGATTGTTATGTTTTCATTCTTCACTTTGCATTCATGTTGCGTCAATGCTTGAGTGTTGCCTCTTGTGGTATATCAGATGGAAACCCATACATAAATTCCATAGCCGAATCTGAATGGATGGTAGTGCGGTCTGTACTTGGGATACAACTCCATGTAACGCTAGAGAAATACTCACACACGTGTTTATGTAATTTTAGATACCACTTTGGTAACCTCGTTCGAACGGATTATCAAACGGTACACGAACGTATGCATTCTGCCTCAGTCCGTTCGAACGTGTTTACAAACGCTACTCGAACGCACATGTATTTTGTTTTACCTTACATCATATCTTATCCAGTTCAAACGCATTTTCGAACGGTATGTGAACGCATGCATTTTGCCTTATTTTCGTTCGAACGCGTTTTAAAACACTATATGAATGCTTGCATTCTGTTTACCGTTTGAATGCGTTTCTAAACGCCATACGAACGCTCATATCTCGTACCGTTCGAATGCATTTCTGAACGCTACATGAACGCACATACAGTTAACATACCTCCTTTCATCATATTTTATGCATAAGAATTGGTTATACTTTTGCATAAATCCTTTCATTACAATTGGCATAAGTAAGGGACCATTCTTTGTTTAATCTTTGAAGCTCCAGTGGTTCCTGAAAAGAAAGAAAAAAAATCAGGAGGTCTCGTATGGTGCTTGACTTTGAATGGGTGTTCAATTCTGTCAAGCTTCTGGGTGATGTCTTTAATTTTTACTCCCCAAAACAATGATGTTTCTCCTGAATGCATGAGACCTTCAATATGGTAAGACATTTGTTCCTTTATTTGCTCTGCTTCTAGCTCCACCTTTTCTTCACATATGTATTTTAAAATTTCCTCGTTCAACTCTTGATCTGTCATCTGTGAAATGCATGCTCCATAAGTGTTAACCTGAGGATGTAAAGAGATGTCTGATTTTAGGTCTTCATCCTCTGTGGTTGATATGACTGGCTCAGGTAGCTCTTCTTCAAACATTAGTGCAAAGCAAGCTCCAAGATCTTTATTTTGAGGATTGAAAGTTTCATCCTTAATTTTTGTGGGTATAAACAACTATGCTTTTTTATCTTCATCAGAGTAAGAAGAATAATAAAAATGAAATTGAGACTTTGTTGGTTCGGGCTCCTGAACTGATACCTCTGATTCTTGATACTTCTCAGCCTCGTCCTCTGTTAAGGTGTCATTATGAAATTCTGGATACTCGAAGGCTTCGTCAGTTTCATCTGAAATTGCTTCTTGAGGTATGTAGCCTTGGTTTTCTGTTAATTGTCTCGTTTGACCTATCATTCTTTGAATGAATGTTTTTTGCCTCTGAATACTTTCGAACTGATTATGGAATGTTTCAAGTATTGTATCCATCCTTTCGTCTTGTTTCTTGATCCAATCTTTGAGCATGTCAATCATCTGATCTTTTTCTGATGGTTCTGGTTCTTGTTGAAGATTGTAGGTGGGTTATGGTGGATAAGATGGAGAATAAGGTTCAGTGAAATATGCAGATTCTTTGTACCTTGAAGGATTCTGATAATTCTGCCACTTTGAATTATAGTAGTGATTAATGCTCGGGTGGTTACCATCACATATCTCACATCTCCTTATTATGTTATGATATGGTTGAGCATATATTGTGTTGAATGGTTCTGACATCCAGGGATAGCTATTGGGCTGGACAACAAGCCTCACAAAACCGGACTGTTGCTCCGTGATTTGGGGTGTATCTTGTTCTAGTAAAGCTCGTAATCCTTAAATCTCTAAATAGTGTTCCATTTCAACCACATGAAAAATAAAAGAAATAAATAAAAATTACAGATAAAAATAAAAAAATTAGATAAAAGTAAATTAGATAGCTTCAAAATTAATAACTAAAGAAAAATAAGACCCCGACAACGGCGCCAAAACTTGACCGCTGAAATCACACGCGTATAACGTAAGCGCACATATCGTTCAAGTAGTATAAAAATATCGATCCCACGAGGACTTAATTCCTACTATTTTTAATTATTGATACTATTTATTTACAGGCATCTAATTAAAGGGAGAAGAGAATGATTGCTTGATTGGTTGGTTGAATGTGGATTTGCTAAATAAATAAATAAATAAAAATACAAAAGAAAATATTAATGAAATTAACAAAAGACACAAAATACCTAGGGTTGTGACTCCACGCAATATTATTCAAAATATGAATTGATTGTCTTATATTTGGGTAATAAATTAATTTGCTAACTTGGAACACGAAGTTATGCAAAAGCCTTTGTCGATGATTAGATGCAAATACCCAGTGTAACTCAATTAATCATATTCCTATGTTAACCAAGTTATCTGAATTCATTAAGTTCATGTTCCAATTATGGCTACCCACGCCCGACATGTATATTTATATCATGTAAGAAAATCTATTAAAGGGTAATCTATCATCAAGGAAGATCGTGAGTTATTGAATCTAAGGCTGAAACCTAAAATCCCTTTTCCAAGTTCATTTTAAGTTTACCACATCAATCTTATTGGTGATCAAGCAACAAGAAGCATTAAGCTTAAGATTCAATAAACAAACTAAAGAATTGCCCGTAATATAATTAAATCAATTATTAAGCATGTTAATATTGTGTTTCATCACTTCCCTAGAATACTAATAAAATGTTGGGGGTTAGGGGATCCACTTTTAGAAATCTCACTTTATTATAATATGGAAATTGTCAATATTAGCTAGTTAAGTTGAACCAGCCATAAAGGCGGTGTTATTATTTATCCATAAACCAGCCATATATGCGGTAATTATCTGTCACCTAAAGACCGACCTATAAGCAATAAATTAACTACTGAATATAATGGAAAATAAAAAGAAAATAAATAAAAATAATTACTGAAAGTAAAAATGCATAATTAAAATTACTGAAATTAAAAGTGCTAAAAGTAAAGTACTGAAAGTAAAATTGCTGAAAGTAAAGTACTGAAAGTAAAAGTGCTGAAAAGTAAGAGTGCTGAAAGTAAAAGTGCTGAAATTAAAATTAAACGTAAAAATACATAATTTAAATATTAAAAATATTTATAAAATAGATGCAATCCTTTAAAGCCTATAAAAACCCAAATGAAAGCACACCAAATGAAATGAAATCGTTTGCAATTTATAGGTAAAAATTACCTTAGCGCGGCGTGATGCGTGACCATTGCGCGTTGCGACGCACCACGTGGCACACGTTCATTGGATGCTTTGATCTGTTATCTGCTGATGTGGCATGAGGAATCTATCAGCCCAATAGAATGCTGACACGTGGCAGATTAAGATGATTAACTCAATCATTGTCTTGACGTGGCGATATGGATTGTCGGCATCATGTAATGGTGACACGTGGCGCAATGTGATTTGTTGATGATGACGTGGACGACATGTGGCGCAATGACTCGGTATACTGCTGACAAGGATGACACGTGGCAGATAAGTGGATGACACATGGATGATGATGATTGTCGGGCATCATGTGATGGTGACACGTTGCAGTACGCACGTTAGCAGATTGGCTGTGATATTGACATGTAGTACGACGCACGTTAGTAGGATCCGGCGCATGTTAGCAAGATTCAGCGCACGTTAGCAAATCAAATTTCTCTGATTTTGACACTTGTCTAGGCGTATTTTAGTAGGCTCCCAGTGCACGTTAGTGACCATATTAAATTACAATTTCCATATTATTAAAATTACTGAAATTAAAAGTGCTGAAAGTAAAGTACAGAAAGTAAAATAGCTGAAAGTAAAGTACTAAAAGTAAAAGTGCTGAAAAGTAAAAGTGCTGAAAGTAAAAGTACTGAAGTAAAATTGGTGAAAGTAAAAGTACTGAAATTAAAATTAAAAGTAAAAATACATAATTTAAATATTAAAAATATTTACAAAATAGATGCAATCCTTTAAAGCCAATAAAAATCCAAAGGAAAGCACACCAAATGAAATGAAATGGTTTGCAATTTATAGACAAAAATTGCCTTAGCGCGTAGCGACGTGTGACCATTGCGCGTCGCGACGCGCCACGTGGCACGCGCTCATTGGATGCTTTGATCTGTTATCTGCTGACATGGCATGAGGAATCTGTCGGCCCAAAAGAATGCTGACACATGGCAGATTTGGATGATTAACTCAATCATTGTGCTGACATGGCATTGACGTGGTGATGTGGATTGTCATCAGCATGTGATGATGACACGTGGCGCAATTTGTTGATGATGAAGTAGACGACACGTGTTGCAATGACTCGGTATGCTGCTAATGTGGATGACACGTGGCAGACACGTGGATGACACTTGGCTGATGATGATTGTCGGCAGCATGTGATGGTGACATGTGGCAGTGCGCACGTTAGCAGATTGGCTGTGATGTTGACACGTTGCATTGTGCACATTAGCAGGATTCGGCGCATTTTAGCAAGATCTGTTGCACGTTAGCAAATCAAAATTCTCAGATTTTGACACGTGTCCCGGCGTATTACAGTAGGCTCCCAGTGCACGTTAGCGTTCGCGACGCGTAAAATTACCATTTTGCCATTTTGTCCATTTTTTCACTATATTAGCCCCAAATCACCTCCAGAGAATCCTGAAACTTTATTTGTCTACAAAATAACACAAAACACATCAAAATATTCACAAAACGCAAGAAACTATTCAAAATATTAGGTTAAATGAGTGAAAAATAGTGATACAATTACCATTCATCACACCATCAAACCTAACATTTTGCCGGTCCTCGAGCAAAACAATAAAATAACATAACATAAACATCTTTAAGCCACTTTCGTGGGGATTATGATTGTATTTAGCGTATACAACAAGCCTTTAAACCCCTAGTTGTCCCTAGTGGACGAGTTGTAGTCTCGTGAGGGCTGACAGCAACGATACCCACAAACGTCAATCTAATGCACACAAAAGCAAAAGATAAGAAAACTAATGCACACAAAAGTAAAAAGACAAGAGAAAAGAGAATAAAGAAGTTAGTGACTAACCAGGTGAAACATCTTATCAAAGTTTAGAGTTGTTTTCTTTCTTTCTAAATTACTGAATAAGTAACTTCTCCGATTATTTTTACCATTCTCCATACACACAACCAACAAAATATTAATCAACTCATTTTTGCCCACAATAGTCACATGTATAGTTGAAAAGAAGGTAATATTTTTGTCCTAAAGTTATATCAGAATTTACACATTTTTTAAGCAATGGAATATTTTTCTGATTTTTCTGATTTTTTTTATTTACATACAATATCTTCCATCCATGTAGCGAGCTTTGGGCCAGTGACTCCCAAACCAGTTGACTTTAGGACACCTGGTGGTAAAACACCCCTACGGACTTAATAACTCGAATTTCAGATATATATATTTTTTCTAACATCTTCGATCTATGTAGCGAGCTTTGGGCCAGTGACTCCCAAACCAGTTGGTTTTAGGGCACTAGGTGTTGAAACACCCATACGAACTTAATAACCGGATCTCAGACGTTTTTTTTTTTTGTTTTTTTTATCCCATCGCTTGTTTAGATGCTTCCTCCAATTAAACTAGAGCACTGAATATTACAAACTTTTCAATTAAAAGTCTTGTTTGTATGTTACTATGTATGTTGATAATACCTGTCAATTGAGCATATGAAGATTCATTTTAATTAGATTTATGGAGAATTCAGAAATTAAATAATCAAAATGAAATAAAAAAATATTAACTTGTTCTGTAATAGGTTGAGATACGTCTCAGGAGTGGAAATTCCTTACACAACTATCTCATACCAATTTCACCTGATTAGTCAAATTAAAAACACAAAAACACAAAATATTTTTTTTTTAATTTTTGTAAAATTTTTTATTTTTTTTTTAATTTTTGAAAATTTTGGACTAAAAATAAAAACAACATAAAAATAAAATACTACAACGATTCCCCACCCCAAAACCTAAATGAGACATTGTCCCAATGTCTTAAAAATTAGAAGATGAGTTTCGAATATAGTACCTGGTTAGCTGAAATTCTACATCTAAAATGAAAATTAGAGGTTAAGATCCAGATTTATCTGACCCTTTTTACCACGATCATTATCAGACCAGTTAATCTTGGAAATGATAGGTTCAATTTGTGGTTCAAAGGCTAAGATTTGGTCAATTAATCTGGGGCAGTTCTGGCAGTGAAGAGGAGTTCTTTTAAAGGTTTTGACATGAACCCATTTCTCCAGGCATCATCAAGAAATACACAAAGAAAATCATAAAATTCATCTGCGTTGAACAGTCTAATTGGTTTATGATGTATGTTAAAGTTCTCACATGATAGTACTGTAAAGATTTCCTCAATTATGCTTAAGCCACCTGGCAAAGCAAAAAAAACATCAGCAAGGTTAATCATTTCTACCAGTCGTTCAAACATACCTGGCACAATTAGTTCCTCTCTGTTTGATGGTCCTATATGATTCGCTTGCGCCAAAGGTTTTGGGATGATTCCGAGAACTTGACTGCCTTCATCATGTACAGCCTTTGAAATGATCCCCATTTGTCCAAGATTGCCACCGTCATATACTAGGTGCATATTCCTTTCAGCTAAGACTCGACCCAATTCATGTGCTGCCGCTACGTATTCTGGCTTAGAACCAACACTAGTACCGTAGAACACACAAATGTTTACAACTCATCTTCTAGAAATGTCTTCCATTTTTATGTATTTCTTTCTCAGCTTTGGATGACTTCAAAAGTACAATGATGAGTTGAATTTATAAAAACTGAAAAAGGGTGAGTAATAATAGTACCAGTATCTTCCCAAGGACGATTCTTAGCTAAACAATAAAATAAATCATGAAAGGTCAAAAAGTATGGATTCTGTCGGAGAAAATAAAAGAAAAACAAATCAAAGTAATTATTAAGGAAATGGAATTGTGTACGCCATACGCCACTCATTTGGTATATAAATTCCTTAGGATGCGTCTCAAGAATCATTTCCTTACTCAACCATCACTAATGAATTAGCTCTCATCTTTGTGATTGCCAAACACCATTCCTCTTATCTTGTTTTTTCCTTAAATCCTCCATTTTTGCTTTTGCCTGAAAATATCACACAAAATTAAAAACACTACAACATGCATACACAAAATATAAAAACATAAATTACAACAAAATTGCATGGGTTGCCTCCCTGCTAGCGCTAAATTTTTCGTCTTCAGCCAGACGTTACTGAATTCCATCTGTCAATGAGATTTCAGCGTGGTTTTGGATGTTCGATTAAAGACGATCCGTGAGTGTTGCTTTTGAAGGGTCTCTTCCAATGGTAAGGTGGAAAAAAGAATTTTGTCTCATTCAGTGCTTCTGCCACCTTTTTAATCTTTGACGCTCCAGTGTTTTCTGAAAAGAAAGAAAGAAAATCAGGAGGTCTCGTATGGTGCTTGACTTTGAATGGGAGTTCCATTCTGTCAATCTTCTGGGTGATGTCTTTAATTTGTACTCCCCAAAACAGTGATGTTTCTCCTGAATGCATGAGATCTTCAATATGGTCAGACATTTATTCCTCAATTTTCTCTGCTTATAGCTCCATATTTTCATCACATATGTATTTTAAAATTTCCTCGTTCAGCTGTTGATCTGTCATCTGTGAACTGCATGCTCCATAAGTGTTAACCTGAGGATGTAAAGATATGTCTGATTTTAGGTCTTCATCCTCTGTGGTTTATATGACTGGCTCAAGTAGCTCTTCTTCAAACATTAGTGTAAAGCAAGCTCCAAGATCTTCATTTTGAGGATGGACAGTTTCATCCTTAATTTATGTGGGTATAAACAGCTCCGCTTCTTGATCTTCGTCAGAGTCAGAAGAATAATAAAAATCAAATTGAGACTTTGTTGGTTCGGGCTCCTGAACTGATATCTCTGATTCTTGATACTGCTCAGCCTCATCCTCTGTTAAGGTGTCATGATGAAATTCTGGATACTCGAAGGCTTCATCAGTTTCATCTGAAAATGCTCATTGAGATATGTAGCTCTGGTTTTCTGTTAATTGTCTCGTTTGATCTTTCATTCTTTGAATGGATAATGTTTTCCTCTGAATACTTTCGAATTGATTCTAGAATGTTTCAAGCATAGTATCCATCCTTTCGTCTTGTTTCTTGATCCAATCTTTGAGCATGTCCATCACCTGATCTTCTTATGATGGTTCTGGTTCTTGTTGAAGATCGTAGGTGGGTGATGGTTGATAAGATGGAGAATAAGGTTCGGTGAAATATGCAGATTCTTCGTACCTTGAAGGATTTTGATAATTCTGCCACCCTGAATTATAATAGTGATTAATGATCGGGTGGTTACGATCACATATCTCACATCTCCTTATTGTGTTCTTATATGGTTGAGCATATGTTGTGTTGAATGGTTCTGACATCCAGGGATAGCTATTTGGCTGGACAACAGGTCTCAGAAAACCGGAATGTTGTTCCCTGCTTTGGGGTGTATCTTCTTCTGGTAAAGCTCGTAATATTTCAATCTCTAAATAGTGTTCCATTTCAACCACATGAAAAATAAAAGAAAGAAATAATAATTACAGATAAAAATAAAGAAAATTAGATAGCTTCAAAATTAATAACTCAAGAAAAATAAGTCCCCGACAAAGGCGCCAAAAACTTGACCTGTGCAATCACACGCGTATAACGCAAGCACACATATCGTTCAAGTAGTATAAAAATATCGGTCCCACGAGGACTTAATTCCTACTATTGTTATTAATTATTGATACTGTTTATTTACAGGAATCTAATTAAAGGGAGAAGAGAATGATTGCTCGATTGAATGTGGATTTGCTAAATAAATAAATAAATAAAAATACAAAAGAAAATACAAAGGAAAATAACAAAAGACACAAAATACCTAGGGTTGTGACTCCACACAATATTATTCAAAAGATGAATTGATTCTCTTATTTTGTGTATTAAATTAATTTGCTAACCTGGTGTAGGAAACACTTTCCTCGCGCAGCGGAAGCGATTAGGCACACGGATCGACCTTGAAAATTTTTTCTGCCCTTCCCCTCCTTTAGCCGAATGGAACCGGTAGGTATACTGAAATTTTTCTTCTATTTCGCACAGGATTTCAGCCCCGGAATGCCCCCGAAACAGTCCCCGAACAGCCCCTGAACTATAGTGAATTATTGGACAGTTTTGCACCCGTTAAACAACCGAACTGCACACAAATCAGTCCACTATTTGCGTGAACTGCTAGATTGTTTAAGGTCTGATTTTTCTCTCCAAAAAAAATCTCAAATCAGCCCCAAAATACCCCAAAAGTGTTTCCCAAAAACTCGAATTAAAACGAAACAAAACAAGTCCCAAAAGGAGAGACCAAGGTGCGGCAATGAGGTGAAATAATACCTCACTGCCGTGACCTTTAAGAATAGAGGAAGAGGACGATTTGTTCGTCACCACAAAGTCTTTTGTGCTATGTCTCATTAACAACGGAGAGTAGTGTGGGCTACACTCACAAAACAAATCCCTAAACTATTTAGAGATTCAATCATACACTTGATTTTGTTTTTCTTCTTCTTTTTCTTCAATGGTGTTTCTCAACTTTTGAGAGAATAGAGAAGAGGAAGAAGATACCTAGGGTTTCTAAAATGAGAGAGTGTGGGCAAAAAGAAAATTAAATATTCTTTTTATATCTAGGTCAAATTATTTCCAAAATAAATCAACCAATCCCCTCACTATTAGTGCAATAATCGTCCAAGGTAGGAATTTTATTAATTAATTTTGTAACATGTAATATTATTATCCATAAAGGAATTATATGTTACAAAAATAATTAGTTATTACCTTTCAAAAAGGTGTAACTACTAAAACCAAAGCCAAGGATTTATTGTTTCCAAAATAATCAAATTCTTCCCCTTATTACATTAGGGAAATCAGCCATGCATGGAATAAAATAAAAAAAATTTGTAACACCAAGTCTTTAATTCCTTAATTAAAAGATATGTTACAAAATCAAATAGTTATTACATTTCATAAAGGTGTAACTTCCAAATATAATAAAGGATTTCCAAAATCCAATGTTTGAAATTCCAATAATGGCCTTATTAAATTATATCTAATATAATCCAATAATTTTATATTTAATAATTATCATGTAATTATTAACACCATACAGTAACTTTTAATATATAGTTTCGAGTGTGACATAATTAATATTATTAATCATATTAATAATATTTATTCTTTTGTGAGTATATAATTGGACTATCCAATTATATTAACTCCGCTATAGTATATCGAGCTAGCACATGGACCAAATGGACCTACGGTTCTGAGCTCCAATAATCTCGAAATATTAATTAAGCTCTTAATTAAATATTCCGAATCATTAACTCCAAGTTATTCCACTAAAAACCCGAAGTTGCACTCTCGTTGCCGCAGATGAAATATTAAGCCGAACAAAGTCGGTGTGCACCGATATAGTCATTACATACGAATTGACCCTTCACGAGTATCTCATAATTAGAGCAGGGTCATAATGTCTGTTATACCCCTCTAATCATTTTTACCTTAAGTACCATTGACTCTCTAATGAACGATTTATTCATAACTATTACGAATATTAATCTTTCTATTCGTCATAGAAAGACTTGAGCGCTCAAATCGTTCAAGTACCGAATCAACCCTTAAGAAAGATATTCATCTACTTCTCGCAAGAAGAAGTGAACTCCATGTCTATGTAAAATGTTCCCAGCTTCAAAACAATCTGTGCCCCCAAAGTACGTTGCTATTGGTCGGGACTGCTATACCAACCTCACCTTTGTAAATCAAAGGACACAGCCTGCCATGCAGGAGTTCGTAGTACACTCAGGATTAAGATCAATCCATATATGACCATCAAGTAGATTGAAATGACTTTCTTTTCTTAATGGATATTATAAGAATGTCATTCATATCTTGGTCCAGTCCTATATGATCGCATCATACAAGGTGCCTTCATTCTCATGTCTCTACATGAACGATCCGGATCAAGATCGCCATACAAATATAGAATGGACCGCAACTATAGATAAACCACAAACAAAGTACCTGCTTTGTTTGCTCTCTATGGACTATTTAAGATTACTAACTTCAGACTTAAATCCTCTTGTGTATGACACTCATACACTAAGTCTTAAGGTACATAAGTAATCTAGGGTATTTAGATGATATATAATATGCGAAAATTAAACAAACAATTTGATAAATTAATATCCATCGTTTTATTTCAAAACACATAAAATCGTTTACATCACATATAGCTCTATGACATACATTCCAACACCTAGAACACGAAGTTATGCAAAAGCCTTTGTCGATGGTCAGATGCAAATACCCACTGTAACTCAATTAATCATATTCCTATGTTAACCAAGTTATTTGAATTCATTAAGTTCGAGTTCCAATTATGGCTACCCACGCCCGACAGGTATATTCCTATCATGTAAGGAAATCTATTAACGGGTTATCTATCCTCAAGGAAGATCGTGAGTTATTCAATCTAAGGCTGAAACCTAAAATCATTTTTCCAAGTTCATTTAAGTTTACCACATCAATCTTATTGGTGATCAAGCAACAAGAAGAATTAAGCTTAAGATTCAATAAACAAACTAAAGAATTGCACATAATATAATTAAATCAATTATTAAGAATGTTAATATTGTGTTTCATCACTTCCCTAGAATACTAATAAAATGTTGGGGTTATGGGATCCACTTTTAGAAATATCACTTTAATATAATATCGAAATTGTCAATATTACCTAGTTAAGTTGAACCAACCATAAAGGCGGTGTTATTATTTATCCATAAACCAGCCATATAGGCGGTAATCATCTGTCACCTAAAGACCGACCTATAAGCGGTGTCACATTATGTTAAATAATTAAAACCATCCATTAATGCATAATCAACTTTTAATCCATATTAAATTACAATTTCCATATTATAATTAAAGTTAGATTAATCTACCTTTACTATTTCTAAATTTGAAATCTTTATTATTATAATATATATATTTACGTGATAATTACCAACCGACCATATAGGCGGTATCGTGATTAAGTCAGATTTAATTAATTCCAACCGACCAATAAGGCGGTATCCCATTAAGTCAGGTTAAAATCAACTTAATTAAGTCCAACCGATCAACAAGGTGGTATCCAATTAAGTCAGGTTTTAAGTTAATTTATATATAATAATTGACGGAGATTAATCTAAATTATAAAAGTAAAAAGCTTCACCCTTCCCCAGCAGTAAATTAATTACTGAACATAAAGGAAATAAAATAAAAATAAATAAAAATAATTACTAAAAGTAAAAATGAATAATTAAAATTACTAAAAGTAAATTACTAAAATTAAAAGTGCTGAAAGTAAAGTATTGAAAGTAAAAGTGCTGAAAGTAAAGTACTGAAAGTAAAAGTGCTGAAAAGTAAAAGTACTGAAAGTAAAGTACTGAAATTAAAATTAAAAGTAAAAATACATAATTTAAGTATTAAAAATATTTACAAAATAGATGCAATCCTTTTAAGCATATAAAACCCAAAGGAAAGCACACCAAATGAAATGAAATCATTTTCAATTTATAGGTAAAAATTACCTTAGCGCGTCGCGACGCGCCACATGGCACATGCTCATTGGATGCTTTGATATGTTATCTGCTGACGTGGCATGAGGAATCTATCGGCCCAATAGAATACTGACACATGGCAGATTTGGATGATTAACTCAATCATTGTGCTGACGTGGCGATGACGTGGCGATGTGGATTATCGGCAGCATTTGATGGTGACACGTGGCACAATATGATTTATTGATGATGACGTGGATGACACGTGGCGCAATGACTTGGTATAATGCTGACATGGATGACATGTTTTATACACGTGGATGGCACATGGCTGATGATGATTGTCGGCAGCATGTGATGGTGACACGTGACAGTGCGCATGTTAGCAGATTGGCTGTGATGTTGACACGTGGCACGACACACATTAGCAGTATCCGGCACATGTTAGTAAGATCCAACACACGTTATGATGTGATCCAGAATGAGCTCTGTTTGTTGAGCCAAGTTAACTTGAAGTTGTGGCTGATTGCATGGCTTGGTCAGATTGGTATATTTGGGCCATTTTGGTGGATTTGGAAGATTCCTTGGGTTCTTGAGTTTGGTCTATGTATGAGACTTTATATGAAGGCCTTATTATGTCTAAGTCAAGAATAGAATGGGTCTTGGACATGCATCGGCCCCCTTGATTTATTTTGGGCTTAATTTTCGAATGGTGCATTAGTAGTTGCATGATTTTCATAGTCTTTGTATTGTGGCTGTAACTTTCTCTTCCGATATCCGATATTAGTGATTCAAGTATCATTGGAACTACGACTCATGGATCTACAACTTTTTATTTTATGGAAAACTCCAATTCGGAATTATTCATGGTCCAAATGCGGATTCAAGTTATCCCTACAACTTTTGTGTTATATATTTGTTTTAAGGTTATGTAATGTTTAAGTGATGGGCTGAACTTCAATTAAATTATAAAGCCCATGTACGAAATTTTGAAGAATTTTAAGTGTTTTTGGGTTTACTTTGCTAGGGTTTTATTATGTTTAAGTAGAATTAGGGTTAGCCACCTATTTAAAGGGATATTATTCATCATAAAAAACATATCTTTTTAATAAAAATCACTATTATCTTGAGACTTGAGTAACCCTCAAATTATTCTCATTGACTTTGGCTTATCAAAGACTTCCTAACCCTTTGTGGTGCCCCCTTAGCACTCTAGGTTTCTGTTGCTTGCTCTTCATAGGTTTAGAGTTTTGATTTTGTTCTGCCTTGGCTTTCTTGGGAACGATTTCAATCTTGTGTGGGTTTGCTTGGCTTGTTCTAGGTAGGTTCTCATCAGTTGGTATCAGGAGCAGAGGTTCCAAGGTCAGATTTATCCTTTTATTTTCTTTGTGTTTCGTTCATTAAAAAAATAAAAAAATAAAAAAAAAAAGTTTTGTCTTTTGTTTCCATTCAGTTTTGCTTCTTGTTTTTGTCTTGTCTTGTTTCCATCGGTCTTTTCTTCTTGTGTTTTTTTTATTGCCTTGTTTCAATTCAGTCATTGTCTTAATTTTATATCCTTGCACAATTTCTTTGTATTCTTGAGTCAATAGAGTAAAAAAATATCCAAAAAAAAAACTCATTTTTATTGTCCAGAATTTTTTCAGCCGCGCACCAAACTTTGAACACCATATCTTTTAATCCCGGACGATCTACTAGACCCATAATATCGATTTATATATACCCGAGGAGAGGAATTTGATATTGTGTGGCTAAACTCTGTCCGTTTATATTTCAAGTCTCAAAATCGCTTTCAAACATTAGCTACGAATTCTATCCAGTTTCAGTTTAGTTTGTGTTCTTATTTAGATTTTGATGTTTTTTTTCCTTTTCTAGTCCGTTTCTTTGTGTTTGTTTTCGAATTATCAGTGATTCTTTGAGTCTTTAATCATTATTGGTCTCTTTTAAGTAATGGGTTAATTTATATACATAATCTTATTGACAAACGAGTATTTATCTTCCGCATGAGATGCCTTATCAACAGTAAAATGTGTAATATGATTATTAATAGAGGGAATCATACAAATTTAGCTAGTACTACCCCTATGAAAAATTGGGATTACCATTGATACCACTTGATAGACTTTATAAGTGGATGAGTGATTTTGGAGAGTTCGAGGTTGGTAAGCAGGTTGTGGTTAGTTTTGCAATTGGGAAGTATGTTGATCAAGTAGTGTGTGACGTGGTTCATATGTGTCATACGCATGTTTTATTGGGTACGCCTTGGTTTAAATTTAATAAAGTAGTTTATGATATGGATAAGAATATGTATAAATTTAGGTATGGTGCAAAAATATCAAGCTTGCTCCTTTAACCCTATAAGAGGTCTATAAGGAAGAGTTGTACATACAGAGGAGTGAAGAAGAGTGGGCTAAAAGTAAGAGTGAGATTTCTGAGTTTATAATGTTACTATGAGAGATCCCAGAATTGATAGAGAAAAGACGTTAGCAAAATGTGAAGTGAAGAAGGATATGAGCGTAGTCTTGAGTAATGAAATGAAACATGTTGACGTTTTTATGAATAAGAGTGAGATGGTTGATGATGTTGATGACAGTGATGATATTGATGTGAGCAATAACATTAATGATGCTGAATTGGTTGTTCATGATGCCAATGAGGTGTTTGAAGTTACTGTTAGGGGTGAATATCATATGGAGCAATCGGATTTTGGTTATAAGGCCATGAATTATGAAGTACAAAAAGTTCATGTGGCTGAATATGTAGAGTGTGATCAGATCGTGGATGAGAGTGTTGATTGTTTGAGAAAATGACATATGCATGTTGAGTTTGTTTTAAATGAGATTTCAAATGTGAATCCAGGTGGGAATCTCTTTGCTGTTACAAGTGGAGTTAATAATGAGAGTAGCAATGAAGAGATTAAGAGTGGAAAAATATTGACAAAAAGTCATTCATTCGCTTTATTGACTTTTGCTCACCTTAACCATTTTTTTCCATGTGATTTTCTTTTATTCTAGGATTCTCGTCCCATTGATCTTGTCATTTTTATATATGACCCGGATTCGGATTTGAGGTCGAATCCTTTTCAAGAGAGGGGGAATGATGTGATCCAGAATGAGCTCTGTTTGTTTTGCCAAGTTAACTTGAAGTTGTGGCTGATTGCATGGCTTGGTCAGATTGATGTATTTGGGCCATTTTGGTGGATTTGGAAGATTCCTTGGGTTCTGGAGTTTGGTCCATGCATGAGAATTTATATGAAAGCTTTATTATGTCTAAATCAAGAATGAAAAGGGTTTTGTACGTGCATGGGCTGCCTTGATTTATTTTCGGCTTTATTTCTGAATGATGCATTAGTAGTGGCATGATTTGCGCAGTCTTCGTAATTTGGATGTAACTTTCTCATCTGATGTCTGATTTTAGTGATTAAAGTTGCATTGGAAACAGAACTCGTAGCTCTACAATTTTGTAGCTTACATTAAAGTCCAGTTCGGAATTCTTCTTGGTCAAAATGAGGATGCAAAATATCGCTATAGTTTTTATATTTTATATTTTTTAAGGTTATGTGTTGTTTAAGTGCTGGGCTGAACTTTTATTATATTACAAAGCCCATGCACGAAATTTTAATGTATTTTATATGTTATTGGGTTTAGTTTACTAGGGTTTTATTATATTTGGGTAGAATTAGGGTTATCCACCTATTTAAAGGGGCAATATTCATTGTAATTGGGAATTAACTAAGAATATATCTTTTTACAAAACAAAGTGACTTGTGTCATTTTGAGGAAGTGGATTCTTCCTTGGTTCTACGGAGCAAAATCTTATCAACGTGTGGCAAGCGTTGTGGCGCTGTATCGCTATTCATATTCTCCAAAGAAATAAAGAAAGGTTATTAAGGGCAAAGTTCCTTAAGGGTTGGACTTGATCTTGGAAAAATCTTATTCTTACACAATCAAGATTCGCGGTTCTTGGGGCTTAGAACACGTGGAGGGGTTTGCTTGGCTTTCTTCCAGGTAGGTTTCTATCACGTTAGCAAATCAAACTTCTCAGATTTTGACACGTGTCTCAGCGTATTTTAGTAGGCTCCCAGTGCACGTTAGCGATCGCGACGCAGGATGCGCGTCGCAATGCGTAAAATTAAAATTTTGTTCTTTTGTCCATTTTTTCACTGTATTAGCCCCAAATCACCTCCAGAGAGTCCTGAAACTTTATTTATCTACAAAATAACACAAAACACATCAAAATATTCACAAAACTAAAAAAACTATACAAAATATTAGGTCAAATGAGTGGGACATAGTGATACATTTACCACTCATCAGACACCTTAATAGAAGAAGAGGTTGAGCAGTATCAAGAACCAGAGGTATCAGTTCAGGAATCCAAACTAGCAAAGTGTAAATTTGATTTTTATTATTCGGACTCTGACGATGATCAATAAGTAGAACTGTTTGCACTAACTGCAATTACAAATGAGGATGAAACTCTGTATCCTCAAAATGAAGATCATGGAGCATGGATTGCATTGATGTTTGAAGAAGAGCTACCTAAGCCAGTCATATCAACCATAAAGGATGAAGATCTAAAATCATATACATCTTTATATCATCAGGTTAACACTTATGGAGCATCCATTTCTCATATGACAGATGAAGAGCTGAACAAGGAAATTCTGAAATATATATGTGAAGAAAAGGTGGAGGAAGATGCACAAATGGAGGAGCAAATGTCTGACCATATTGAAGATCTCATGCATTCAGGAGAAACATCACTATTTATGGGAGTAAAAATCAAAGATATCGCCCAGAAGCTTGAAAAAATGGAACTTCCATTTAAAGTCAAACACTATACGAGACCTCTTGATTTTCTTTCTTTCTTTTCAGGAACCACTGGAGCGACAAAGTTTAAAAAGGTGGCACAAGCACTGAATGATTAAAAATTCATTTTTCCACTTTACCGTTGGAAGTGGCCCTTCAAAACCAACGCTCACAAGATTGTCTTTAATTGGACATCCAAAACCACGTTAAAACCTCATTGACAGATGGATTTCAGTCACGTCTGGCTGAAGATGAAAAATTTAGCGCTAGCATGGAGGCAACCCATGCAAAATTTTTAATTTTTATTTTGTGTATACATGTTGTAGATTTTTGTTTTTAATTTTGTGTGATATTTTCAAGGAAAAGGACAAACAGAACATTTAAGGCAAAACAAGACAGAATGAATGGTGTTTGGCAATCACAAAGATGAGAGTAAATTCATTAGTGATGGTTGAGTAAGGAATGGATTCTTGAGACACATCTTAATGAATTTATATACCAAATGAGTGGCGTATTGCGTACATAATTCTATTGCCTTAATAATTGCTTTGATTTGATTTTCTTTTGTTATTTTCTTTTATTTTCCCAGACAATATCTATACTTTTTGACTTTCACGATTTATTTTAATGTTCATTGTCATTTGACAGGTACTAGTGCTATTATTACTCACCCTTTTCAGGATCTATAAATTTAGCTCGTCATTCTTCTCTTCTACACATTCAGATAAAAATTCAGATAAGAGAAAAATGGAAACCACTTCCAAGCGACGAGTTACTCATATCTGTGTGTTTTATGGATCTAACTCTGGGACGAAACCAGAATTTATGGAGGCCGCAAAAGAATTGGGGAAAGTTATTACTGGACGAAACATGCACTTAGTATATGGCGATGGCAATCTTGGATTAATGGGATGTGTTTCAAAAGCCGTACAAGAAGGTGGCAGCCATGTTTTGGGAATCATTCCAAAACCATTAGCAGAGACAAACCTCATCGGAGACTCAAACAGAGAGGAATACATTGTCTCAGGCATGTCCGAACAACTCATTGAAATGGTCAATCACACTGACGCTTTCATTACTTTACCAGGTGGACTAGACACATTGGAAGAAATATTCACAGTTGCATCTTGAGCAAATTTAAACATCCATCAGAAACCCATTGGACTATTTAATGTGGATGGACTTTTCGATTTCGTTTTTGTATTTCTTATAGATGCTAACAAACATGGGCTTATCTCTAAACCGGTAAAAGACATATTCCTAACTACGAGAAAAGCCGTTGAATTAATCGACCAACTCTTAGCTTATGAACCAAAAATCGACCCCATTATTTCCAAGTTGAACTGGTCTGATAGCGATCGTGGAAAGAAGTGTAGTTGGATTTAGATCTTAATCGCTAACTTTGTATAGCAGCAATTGTCAAATCCGTGCTAACTAGGTGATATCTTCTAAACCTTTCTTCTTTTTTAGACATTGGGGACAACGTCTCAAATAGGTTTGGGGGAGGGAATATTTGACTTGCTTTTTTTTTCGTTATTATTTTGTGTAAATTTAAAATTTTTTTATTAAATTTTTTTTTCTGTTTAAAATTTTTGATTAATCAGGTGAAATTGGGTTTTGAGATAGCCGTGTAAGAAATTTTCACTCCTGAGACGTATCTCAACCTATTTCGTAACAAGTTAATTTTTGTTTATTTCCTTTTGAATTATTAAATTGTAAGATCTCCATCATACTGACTAAATTGGATCTTCATATGCTCAGTTGACAGATATTATCAATATGCATGGTAACATACATACATGATTTGTAATTGAAAAGTTTTTAATATTCAGTGCTCTAGTTTAATTGGAGGAAGCATCTAAAAAAGCGATGAAATAAAAAAAATTATGTATATTAATAAAAAAACATATGAGATCCGAGTAATTAATTCCGAATGGCTATTTTAAAACCTAGTGCCCTAAAACCAACTGGTTTGGGAGTCACTGGCCCAAAGCACGCTATATGGATTAAAGATGTTATATATATATATATATATATATATATATCTGAAATCTGAGTAATTAAGTCTGTAAGGGTATCTTAACACCTAGTTCCCTAAAACCAACTGGTTTGGGAGTCACTGGCCCAAAGCTCGCTACATGGATGGAAGATATTGTATATTAATAAAAAAAATTCAGAAAAAAAATCAAAAAATAAAAAAAAAATTCCATTGCTAAAAAAATGTGAATTCTGATATAACTTGAGAACAAAAATATTACTATTTTCAACTACGCTTATGAATATTGTGGGCACAATGAGTTGATTAATACCTTATTAGTGTTGGTCTAAGCATCCCAATATCATTTCAAGCATTGAAAATAACTGCGAATACAACGAGGGAGTTGCAGAATACTCACATCAAGTGGTTGAGCGACGAGGCAACGAAATTTTTTTTTTTTCTGCTCACTGTCATGGTCGGCAGTTCACTGGTTTCACTCTCCAAGATTCGGCCATGGATCATCTTCATTAAGCTCCAAGCTTTGTGTTGAACTTCCATGCTCATGGGTGGACTTCCCTATCACCTTCGCATGTCTCTCGGAGTGCTAGCTCTCAAGAAATTTGTCACAAATTTCCCACATTTTGCTTCCCATCTCACGGTTTCTACTAGAAAAACCAGTGAAGAAAATGGCCAAATGGCCGAGAGAGAGAGAAGATTTTTTGGCTCCAAAAATGTGAACAAAGAGAGAGAATGGAATGGTGTTGGTTTTGTGTATTTGTCTACCTAATACACATAATTCTTTTTTAAAAAATCAATAAATGATTTACAATAAATTTGGCTTTTTAAAGTCAAACAATAAAAGCCACACCAACCTCCATCAACTCACATCACTCATGAATAGTGACTTGCGTCAATCACTCAAAGTGAAAGACATATATCACTTGATTGACGAATGATGTGAAGCTAGATGCGACTAGCGATTTGACGCTTGATTTGACTTGCGTGTCGCACTCGAATTCGAAATGCGAATGCGCTCGCAAATAATCTCGGGCTCGGGTTCGCTAATTCCAAATTAACGAATTTTCTGTTGCGACGTAATTAAATATAATTTAATTAAATAATCATGCATAGCATAATTACTATTCACATCACTAACGAATTAATTCTAAATCAATTCGTTCGCCCGAATTAAAATCTAATTTCAATTCCGCGTCGAAATCCAATTTCATTTAATATAATTGATATTTTATCCCAGATAAAAATATCTCCTCAATTAATCCCAGATTAATTTTCTCTCTCATCTGATTAATCCCATATTAATAAAAGTGCGAGTCATATGTCATCGGTGAATCTTCGGGAAGCGACCCATGAGATCCCTGGATATGTTGGCAGTAAATTCTGTCGTCGGACTATCCGAACACGTAAGTACCTAGTACTACGTTTGTACCAATTTACAAGACAAGGTTGGCTTCTAGCAAAGCGTCATGCCTACCCAATTCTCTAGAAATATCCTTACATGAATATAAGGATCTATATCAGGCGTAGTATACGTAGTATTGAGTATTTCGATCCAGTATCGGATGATCACGTGCAAGGCCTGGGGCTGTAATTGTGTCTGCCCCGTACGAAGCACATGTCGGATGTCTGGTAACTAGTCTCTATAATCGGATAAACATGACGTTGTCATTTTATCCCGATGACTGCAGTACTTAAGAGTACTAGTACCGTATCCTACGTGACCATCATTTCCACATGACTGGATTGACACTTCCGTCTTGACATCACACCCAACACACTATGATTCTCGATATACCCAGAAGAGGCGTACACAGAAACCGGTTAAGCCCTGGATGACCAAAACCAAAGTATATTGATTGTCGCAAGTATTAACAGTGCAAGTCTCAGGTTAAGACCAAATACACCTACCCTGATTTCGGACTTCCATAGACACATAGTCATACTTCCAATGGAATTCCGAGGGGGTCTATCCAGAGCGAAGCTGTTTCCCGTACCATCGGTAGCAGTGATCCCAGTCACTTTAAGTTATCTTTATCCATAGTTTAAGACAGCATCCTTAGCTCTCTAAGATACTAAGTATGTTGTTAACATCAATCCAGTGACCATCACTTGGATTGGCCTGTTTGTGAATCCATATGCTCAAAGCGTATGAGATACCAGGTCGCGTACATTTTTCAATGTACGAGTTCTCGGAGAGTTTCATGAAAGCCAAGCTTTCACCGATTGTAATTATGGGAATTCATTTCCAAGAAATGATATATTATCATTATTGTATAGGATATTTATTGTCAGTACGCTCCCACTAAACTCCTTATATACACAAGAATCATTTCGTTTTGAATTAAATCATAAACTATTATGATTACATCAAAACGATAATTCCAAGAATCTAATGCTTGCTTCAATCCAAACATGGATCGAATAACCTGCAAACCTTGTTTGCTAGTTTTGGGTACGACAAAACCGACAGGATATTGTACACATCCTCCAAATGGTCTCATTTTCAGGAAAGTGATTTTCCCGTTCAGCTGTCATATTTCATAAATGAAACATGCAGCTTTAGCAAGCATTATCCAAATGTATAAACAGTGGTAACAAGTAAAAGATTGAATCGTAATCAACACAATGTTGATAACGATACCTTTCCGCTAAAAGCCTAGCTTATAACATTGGTATGTTGCCATCCACATATGTCTTCCTTGAAGACTTATATAGTACCAATAGGCACAATGCCTTGCGGTACAACAACTAGTATCTAAACATTATGGATATACATGGAATCCATTTCGAACTCATGACATTTTGTCATAAAAGGGATTCGATATCTTGTATTACTTCCTCATACGTAGTCAGTTGGTATACCTCAAATGATAGACATCTTTATGAGGTGAGATCAGAAACACATACCTCGGGTTGTTTTCTGACTCTCTCCGACATACGCGGTTCTTGGGTATTCGAAGATTATGGTATAGTTTCATCCTTGATGAACTATTTTTGTTCAATTAAGATTCGGTGCCTTGAATAGTATTACTTCGATTTTCATCGAGTTTTACTATCCTCCCACTTACCACTGAATATCGGTATTCCTCTTAGGAAAACCGCATGGTGATCAACAATCTAATTGTTCTTTTGTGAGATGTATAAGTACTATACTTTGGTATCCCTAGGATAACCTATAATTCGGCACTTATCCAATTTGGGTTTTAGTTTGGTATCATCCAAACATATGCCTAGCATACCCAAACTTTCTGGAATGAGAAACCCGGTTTCTTTCCCGTTCATATCTAATATGAAATCTGTCAAACAGCTTTTATGGAACCTTATTCTAAATAGGTTCTGCATTGTTAAATGCGTATCCGTTGAAGGAAATGGTAACTCAGAGCGACTCATGATTAACCTTATCATGTCCAACAAAATTTGGTTACTCTGTTCGGACACACCGTCAAATTGACATGTTCTGGGAGGAGTCCTTATTTGAAAGAATACTATACTCTTTCAAGTATATTAGAAACTTATTGCTTAAGTATTTTCCATTACGGTCTTACCGTGACGGTGTTGGTTTCTATTATATGTCCCAAGGAAAGATTAAGCATTCATGAAATACTATAAATGGATATATATAAAAGA
>SKCR01001069.1:0-28895 GCA_019454045.1 Zanthoxylum bungeanum | reverse complement strand
GCTATTGCTTGTAGGTACTTTCAGTTGGTATCAGAGCGAGGTATTCTCTACAAGACTTAACCGTCCGAGAATAGATCATGGCCTCTACAAGCAAATCGTCAAATTTTGCCGAGGGTATTCAACAACTAGACCTCCGTTTTACACCGGAACCGACTACAACTATTGGAAGTCAAGAATGTTGACTTATCTCCTAGCCAATGATCCGCCATCCTATTTGGTTATCACACGAGGTGCAAAAGGGCCAACAAAGAAGGATAGCAACGGATTTGATATTCCAAAACCGAGTTTAAATGGGATAGTGAGGATGTGAAACTAGCCTCACAAAATGCTAAGGCACTCAACCAACTCCTATGTGCCATTGATCGGGATCAAGTAAGCAAACTTCCGGAATGTGGAAATGCATATGATTTATGGAAGTCTTTGGAAATGGTCAATGAGGCACAAGTCAAGTGAAGGAATCGAAGATCAACCGGTTCATGTGCGAATTGGACAATTTCAAGATGGAATCCGGGGAAGAAATCGATCACATGATTTCTAGGTTTACGGTCATCATCAATCATTTGGGAGCATTGGGAAAAGTCATCGGGACATCGGATCAAGTGAAGAAAATTTTAAGATCTCTCCCGAAAGAGTTTAGAAGCTACACCTCCTCCATTAAAGAAGCAAACGACATAAACACTTTGAAGATGGATGATTTGGTCGGCAAATTGCTTGAGTATGAAATGGAGATCAAGATGGATATAAAAAGGAGGAAGATGAGAAAAAGACAAGGAAATCCTTGGCCTTAAAAGCAAGAAGAAAAGATGAGTCAAGCTCAAGTGAAGAAGAAGATAGTGATGATGAGTTGGCTCAAATAAACAAGAACTTGAAGGCTTCTTAAGTCCGTAATAAAAGGGAAAGGAAAATCAAAGACAGATGAAAAGAAGAAGAAAAATGGCCGCGGAAGAACAAGAAAATTACTTGTTATGAATGCAACAAACCGGGTCACATAGCTACCGATTGCCCATTGAGGAAAATGAAAGGAAAATCGAAGAAAAAGGCAATGAAAGCCACTTCAACTTGGAGGAGTGATAGCGATTCAAGCTCATCCGAGGAGGAAGAAGTAGAAGTCAACGATAAATCAATAGCATTCATGGCTATCACGGATGAGGACATCCGCTTTGAAATTGAAGAAGAAAGCGAAGAAGAAGAGGTACACAATTCTGAATTACTTGATGCTTTTAATGGCTTAAAAGAATTGTGTGATATGCTTAAAAAGAAATTAAAATTGGTCAAAAATGAGCATGCTGCACTTAAAATTGAACATGCAACTAGTATGGATAAAATTCATGTTTTAGATAATGATATGATATGCTTAAAGGCCAAACATGAAAAAGAAATTGCATGCTTAAATGATGAAAATGCATGTTTAAAGATTAAAAAGCTAGAACTTGAAAATGTCATATCAAATATGCCATCTAGCTCTAAGACATGCAATTGCGAATCTATATTGAATGAAAATGTCTTATTAAATACTAAGATATAGATTTGCAAAACATACTTAGCAAATTCACATTGGGACATAAAAAAAAATTTTAATATGCTTATTGGATCCCAAAAATGTGCATTTAAAAGAGAAGGATTAGGATATAGGCCTTATATTAAAAGAAAATTTTTGAAGAATTATTTTGTTAAGGCATCATATTCTCATGCTAAAATGAAAAGATGAAAATGTCACATGTCATGCTTGTAACAAAAAGGGACATAACATTTTTGAATGCATGTATATGAATGTGAATAAGAATGCATGGATTCCTCAAGGAATCAAAACTAACCCCAATGGACCCAAGAAAGTTTGGGTACCAAAGTGTAATTGAAAAATTTGTAGGGGGAGCTTTGGGAATGGATCTTTAAAGAGAATTGCAAAATTGATCCCAAAGGCTCAAGGAAATGAGGAATCGCAACGGTAAAGGTAAAATCCGTATTTACGGAAACATTGGTACCGTTTCCTCTAAATTTGTATGTATGCATATTTCAATTGATATAAATGTTTTGAAGCATACGAAATGATTAGGCAAGTATTCAAACTTCCATTGGTATCAATTGTTCATTTGATATCCTTTAGTGCCTTAATCATATATTTAAACCCCTATTCTATTTCAATTGGTATCACATGAAATTTATTGAGTCAAATACAATATATGTGATCACTTGATTGAATATGCCTTGCCATATGAACTAATTGGTTGAAAATGAAATGCATGTAAATTGGCATAGTCTTAGATGAACTTCATGAAATGTATGTATTAGAACATAATTGAATAATCATGAAAAGCATGGATTTTGATTGTTTAGTAATTGGTAAGATATTCATAAGAAGACATCATCTTAAAATGCATTGAAGTCATTGGTCTTAATTGGTATCATGATATAAAATGACTCATTTTGAAAGAATATTTAAAAGTGATATGATATTCAAATGAATTTATTGATTTATTTTTAATTTGTATCAAATTTGGGGAGAAATCATGATTAAGATGCTCTTAGATTGTAAATGGTATTCATGTGAATTTATCTTTTGAAAAATGCTCTTTTATGCATGAATTTTGATTTTCTTATGGCAAAAAGGGGGAAATGCCAAAATGTGCATATTTTTTATTTTGGTATCTTTTTATAGCACATATATAATTGGTATCTCATTTAGATTTAAATTTTACTTCTCCACTTTTTGATAATGTCAAAGGGGGAGAAATCATTAGAAATGAGATTAAAACTTGTTTAACCCTCACCCTTGGTTTAAGGGGGAGTAAATGTACTAATGTGTTTGTCAAGTTGTTATAGAGCTATTTTGAAGACAATCACACATTGAGGGGGAGCTTATGTTGAGGGGGAGCAAAATGGTCAAATTTGGACTCAAAGAAGCTCACAAGTATCAACAAGTTTTAAGGGGTTGCCATCATCAAAAAGGGGGAGATTGTTGGCGAATGGTCGCGTAATTGGATTTTGATGACGTCAACGCAATTGACGACTTCGACGTGCAAACACGAAGCAATACAAAAAGTGTCGAAGCATAAGGAGTGAAGAGCGAGAATGTGAAGACTAGCGGCAAATCGAAGATAATGATTAAGAGCTAAATTTTATTGTAAGTGAGTTTACTCAAGTGATCTAAAGCTCTTAGGAATCATACATTTTGCATCACTTGCATTTAAAATGGATTAGAATGCTTAAAGAATCATTTGCACTTTATTTGCACAAAAATGAATTTCTATGCACAAGTGCATCGGTAAATGATCTTCCAAAAACTATCAAACGGTTGAATTAAACTTCAAATAATATACCGTTAGATAGATATGTGTCTCTAGTTTGCTACGGTTCAAACGGAACATAATTCCGATGCATAGAACTTTTTCTAGAGCCTTTTTAGTACAACATGTTCAGATGTGCGTTTTCTGCATACACGTCACATTAGAAAAATTCCATAAAATTCATCTTAATGTTTTTGGAGCTGAATTTTTTACAGAAGCTAGATCTATGTGTCTAGTTTATGTATAAATTTACGGATCATGATTTGGAATTTTCTAGAGAAAGTTACGGCCAAAATACCAAGTGTCGTCAGTCTTGACTGATCATGCACATACTGAAAACAGGGAGCTCCATGCCGGTCCCCATGCCGGTTTGCTCGCCGGTCTCCATGCCGGTTTTAGCTGAGCAAATAATGCTCTCTGGAACCAGGGAGCTCTCACCGGTCTCCTCGCCGGTCTCCTCGCCGGTTTGCTCGCCGGTCCAACGGCTAGTTTTTTGAACGTTATGTTACCGTTGGAGCCCTAGACCGGTATGCCGGTCCCCTCGCCGGTGTGCTCGCCGGTCTCGCTGTAAGTTGGGGAAAACTTTGCATTTTGTTATAAATAGAACCCCAACTCCTTTGCCTTAGGTTAGAGATCTAGAAAACCTTCATATACATTCTCTAAGGCAAACAAAGAGTGTCATACACCTTCATATTCATAAACACTCATCCAAGCTCACACACACATCTTCCATATCATTTAGTGAGCTTAGAACACTTGGGTTTGCTCTCACACAATCTTCTTATTATTTGTGAGTGCCCAAGTGTGTTTTAAATCTTTCATATCAAAAACACTTGTGTTTGTGAAATCCCATTGTTTGGGTAATTTGTAAAGGTTGTGAGTGCACCTACGTAGAAAACTCAATCTTGTAAAAGGTTTGGAGTGCGCCTTGGCGGAAAACTCTTGGTTACGAGTGAGTGAACCACGGAAAAAAACTCGATTCTAGTGGAAATCTTCAAGCGAGGCTTGGGGGAGTGGACGTAGGCACGTTTGGCCGAACCACTATAAATCGCGGTGTCGTATTTCTCTTTCCCTTAACTTTTACTTATTTGCAAGTTTGATTACATTTATAATATTGATTAGAAACTTGCATATAGGCTATTAATTGGAATAGAGAAAATTGCCTAAAACTCCCACTTGGTAATAAGAGCTTAAAATCGGCAAAGATTTTATAATTCCGCATTTGTAGCGATAACCCAATTCACCCCCCTCTTGGGTATAGAGTTTCTTTGTCGCTATTGCTTGTAGGTACTTTCACAGATGACCGGGCACATCAGTTCGGCAACAGAATCCTAGCTCAGAAGCCCATGATGACCGCCAGATGGCGAAGCATGCCCAGAAGATAAGAACATCCTATTTTCTACCGGGAAGGAAAAAAAGGACAAAAGTATTCCTACTTGCAACGGAAACTGATTAAATCGTGTCCTGATAGGATAAATAAGAGAAGTCAGTTGGGATTAGAATCTTCATAGGAAAAGTAGATTGTTTCAACGGGAAATCCTTATGCTAGAAAGAATCTGATTTCTCTGTTATTATAAATAGAAGGGTATAGTATGTACAAGAGGCATCAGAATCGTTAAGATCAAACTTGTAAAAAACAAGAAGCAAAGCTGAGAAACGTATTTTGAGTAATAAAAGTATCATCCTTTTTGCGCCCGTGGACGTAGGTCGGACCAAGATCCGCCGAACCACGTTAAATCTCCTTGTTGATTGGTGCATTTATCTGTCTTTTGCCAAATTTGCTTTTGGTCCCCCATAACCAAACAAATTCACTATTGAGAGAGGATTGTCTCGGGAGTAATATTCTCATATTGCCCTGAGACCGAAATCAGCCGTCAACAGTATTATTATTGTAATGTTACCAATATTTGGTTGAATGAAATTGCAATTTGCTTGTTAAAAAAGAATAGACATCCAAATTATGTCCAAAGTTAACACTTAAATCTTGTTAATGATTGAGTCAATTTAAGATTTCCATACATAATATCTTTATTGAGTAATATTATTAGCTAGGCATAAACACTGTTATTAGCTTGAGAGATTGTCAATTTCCCCCTAATGAATTCACTATTTACCACCTCCCCTATTTGAGGTCAAAAAATCAACGAATTAATGTGTGTTTTTACATATTTACTTTATAAAATAATTAACATTTTACATCATTATTAATTCATTAAAATTATATAAATAAAATTTTAAAATATAATATTTCTATAAAAAATTATCATAAAATCTAATATTTCTTTAGATAATTATTTTGTTTTATTATATTAAATAATGTAATAAAACTAGTAACATAATTTGTTAACTATTAATTTATTAATATATTGTTAAATTAACACTCAAAAAACCAATTTTAAAAAAAATAAAAGGTAACTCAAAAATTTATAAGGAATATATAAGATGCGTCAATTTAATATTATTTTCTTATAGTCGTTTTATTTTTTTCTATTGTTAATTATTATTTGTATATTTTTAATTATTTTAGTGAGTTGATAATTAATTAATATGTTTAATTTTATTTGTATTTTTTTTAGTTATTTTAATGAATCAATAATGATATAAAAATATTAATTTTTTTTTATTAAAACGGTAATTTAATATGTAAAATAACCCATTACTTCTTTTATTTTTTGGCAATGTTGGGGTATTATTAAAATAATAGGAATGTAAATAATAAAAGATGTAAATATTAGGAGAAAATTGGCAAATCTCCCTCATGAGGGTTTGTCTTAAGCCAGAAGAAAGTGACAAGGCCTGAGGTAATAACGTGACATTCATTCTTTTTTGTGGACAAATTAGAAGTCGGTGGTCACTTTTTAATTATAGATTCAAACAACTTTTGTTTGTCAAAAGTTGAAAACAACTAGACCTTCTTGGTGTTAATTTAATGCTTCAATTTCTTTTGAGCAATTTTTTACTCTTTATCTATTTATACCATCCGATTTCATGAAGGTATATAATTAATTATAGATAACTAAATTTAACTAAATTAAACATTCTAATTAATTGCTTTTCCAGAATTATTGAATAATTTGTAAAAAAAAAAAATCATTTTTCATTTCAAATATATGAGACGAGATATTAGATCAAAGTGACAACGTGACAGAATCGGAATTTGATATGTATAAGTCATAATATAATAAAAAAAAAATATTTATATAAAATTGTGACAAAATAACATATAAAATTACATAATTTTAGCTTATGTAATTTTATATGCTTTTTTTATCATTGTTTTATTATCAGTTTCTACAAATATATTGCAACTCTTTTTGTGTACTTTTTGTTAGTTCAATGTGTGTTGGTAATTTTCGTAATAAAACAAATTCAATTGAGTTGTAATGGGTCTTGAAGATCTTGGAGCAATTGAACTAATATTTGAAAGATTTTGTATGAAGATATCAGAAGTTCATATGTACTGTGGTCGTTATTGTATCTGAACGAGGTTCATTAGTGTCACATCCGTATTAACATTTGAATGAAATTGAGTAGAGGCTTCCCCTGCATGGTGCGGTCTTCATCCTGTGCGAACGAAACCTTCCCTTACACAACTTTTATTTCCTGGCATCACCTTGAAGACTTCTTGATTTCCCATGTCTTTTATATTTGGTAATCTTGTTCTTTCTTAACCATCAACACAAAACACAACTTTTACCCAATACTCTAATCATTCAGAGTAGGAGGTGATTGATAGTTGGAGTTCCAGTGTCACGAGTTCACATATTGGATTCACTTAGAGACTTCAGAGGTTCTGAAGAAGACTGTTTGGTGTAGGATCGATGAGTTCTTCGGGTTATTACAATGTAAAGGTATTTGAGTCCGCAAAGTTGTTGTCATAGGTTTTATATCATCATTGTAAGTTTTCTCTATCCTAATGGATTCAGGTGGTAGTCTATACCCGGAATGTGATTTTACTCTCAAGAATTTTCCACCCCGTCAACAAATCTTAGTGTTGATTGTATTGATTGTTTATTACTTTTCGCGCTTTATTAGTACATTAATTTTAATTGTGACAATTGATTAAACTTAAGGCGTTTAGATTTAACCATAGAAACTCTACCATAAATTTATCTTAGATAAAATTATTTTATAATTGCGCATAGATTCAAAACCGTAAAACTTACGAATTTTCACTTTTCTTCTGTGATATATTGAATTTTTTAATTCTTTTTCCCTGATTTTTTTCTCCGATTTTAGGATTTTTATGTAAATCCTCCATGTGCTATTATTTATTTATTTCTTGTTTTTTTAATTGCTTGTCGTGACATAATAAATACGTTGGCTTCCACCGATTTAAAAGAATTATAAGAAGTCCACATGCATGATTCCAGAAGCACTTTTAAATGGCGGTGAGAGAAAAGCCAAAGCTCTTGTTATCCATACACAAATCAAAAAGCACTTATGAATTTTATTTGTATACAATTATATAATTTGTCCACGTAAGCGGCTGGTTAGGGTCTAATATTTTACTTAAAATTCGGATCCAAAATTTAATAAAATTTTAATTTTTAAATATATAATATAATCTTTTCCTTTTTTATTTTTATACTTTTTATTATTTATTTATAGAATTTTATTTTAAAAATTTTCTTAAAATCATTTAAAATTTAAGGAAATTCAGGATCACCCTAACGTAAAAGAAGAGCTAAGCTAGAAGTTAAATTTGAATTATTTTCAAAAGTTTTTTTTCCTAGTGTCTGCTGTGTGAAAGAACTTGTGAAAGCAAGTTCATTAATTAAGTTTTGTCTGGTTAGGTGAGCCATTTGAATTAATCTCTACAAATTATACACAAGTGATAATGATGACACAAAAGACTGAGGGCAAGTGGACGTCACGAGCAATGCCCCCATTCTCAGGTTTTATAAAATAGTAGTATCAATCGAAATCGGAGATTATTAATCAACCGAAAATTAGGTTTTGATCAAATTGGGTCAATTTAGTATCGATCGGTGAGAAATCACCGTTTAAACTGCTCTAAAGAACTTGTATATAATTATATATTCTATTAATAAATTAAAGATGAATTTCGGATATATTTGTACAACATATATTCGAGAGCTATTGATGAGCAATTAATATATATATATATATATATATATATATATCTTGTCTTTTATTTTAATATTTTGTGTTATTTCGAGTTTTTATGAATGTTTTGATGTGTTTTGGGTATGTTTTATAGATTAGATTCATATCAAGACTCAACGGATTCAATGGTGGATGAAAATGACAAAACACGGAACAAATCGGGCCTCATTTTAGAGTGAAAACGAGCTTGACGTGTGTAGCGCGTTGAGATGCGTTGATGAACAAAATATGGATAGAATGTAGAATTGTTGGCGCGTTGCGCTGCGCTGGTCGTGACGTGTTGACACGGAAGATCAGCTTCTAATTCGCCCAGAATTTAATTTTTAACAAAGAAAGATCCTTCAGACCTCCTATATAGGTATAAGTTCGTCCCAAAACCTAAAAAGAGTCTCATGACATAATTTTCGAGTCCCGTAGCATAGAAGAAGGCCTAGAACAAGGCAATAATAAGTGCGTCAACTGGTTTGGAGTTTGAAGACGAAGATTGCAAAAGATAGTTTTTTTCTTCCCTTCACTCTCTACTTTATCTCTTACACGTTATTGCTTTATAATAATAATTAGCTTGTGTTTATTGTTTATCATGAGTAGCTTAATCATTCATCTACAGTTGTAATGAATCTTAAGCAATATATTTAATTAATTTGCATATTTTTATTCTCTTGGGTTTGTTATTTATCATTTATTATTCTATGTGCTTCGATGTATGATTTATCTGTTTGGCCAATAATAAAATAGTCATGGTAAATCCTTAGGACTCGACATATGAAATTTGGGTTAGTCATGAGAATAATAGCACATAATCTCATTCTTTTGAATAAATTTCCTTGTATGATAGACATAAACCTGCAGGGCGTGCATAGCCAGTATTGGAACCTAACCTTAATGAATTTAGTTTAAATTAATTAGCGTAAACATATAGTTAATTGGTTTAATCTGAATATATTTATCTGACCATCGAAAGATATTAGTAGATAGTTTAGTGTTCTAAGTTAATAATTCATAATAACTACCCAATTGAATGAATTATGCTTGAACTCATTGTTTGTGTGCTTAAGTGAAGTTACAACCACAAGTTCTTCTCTCATATAAAGTTTATCTCCAAAATTATTGTTTGCCATTTATTTAATCTTTCAATTAATTTTAGAATAATCAAATATCTCTCACAACTAATAGTTTAGTTTAAATTAAGTATGTTAATTTTGGCATTGATAAGAAAAATATTAAGTACATGTGGATACGATATTCGACTAATAGTCATTATATTATTTGAGCGATACGTGCGGTATAAAATCTTGATAAGCTACTAATTGAATAGCTTAAATTGTATTATTTATATTCAAAATAATACTCGGAGCACCTATTTATTTATTAAAAATTTTAGTGTTGAAACCATAACGGACAAATAATTTATCTTATTTTCTCTATAAAACACCTCCATCCATCAACATCTGGAGAAAATTTGTGTTTTCTTGCTTAAATCAATTTTGTATTTTTTGTTATAACTTTTTGGTTGATGAAAAGTTCAAACTTTTCAATAGCCTTGTCACATAATTGGAGAGCATTAGCTTAATTGAATTGCAGAAATTGGGGATATAAAGGAAACCGTCAATATGAAATATTGAGATTATATTTTGTATTATAAAAATTGAATTTTCCAATTAATGACTAAAATAATTGAAACGGGTGTTATTAGTATTTTTATGAGTACATATAGCTCCAACCTACAATAAAATATCAATATAATTGTGTCGTCAAATTCACATTTTATAAAGCAAAAATGTTTGAACTTTGATTTTTTTTTTTAATAGAAATGATGTAATTAGGGGTTCTAGTAAGAAGTGATTATGAGAATTGTGTAAAATTCTAAAAAATGAAAAATATGTAATGATGGTAAAATTTTAAAAGATCACCATAAAAGAAAAAGGGAAAGAAGAAATGAGAGCTCATATGCATATTTTTTTGTAGATCATATATAAAAAAAAAAAGTTCATAAATAATATTTGGAGATGCGGATCAAATGAAAAGGGAATTATAAAGAAGTAGAGAGATGTTCCTTAGAATAGGGACAAGACATGATCTGAAGAGGCCATAAACCTAAGGCACCAAAAGACCACAAAACCTTATCACAATCACAAACATTGATAGTGGGGAATGAAAGAATCTAATTAAGTGGATTAATTGATCATAATTTCTTTATGAGTAGGAATCCCACCACAATTTTCAAAGTGGAAATCAATCATATTTACGAGTTCAAATAATCAGTTGGAAACAAGCATTAATTTTCATTGGAACTACACCACTACAACTAGTTATAAGGCTAGCTAGCTTGACTAATTATTGAATTAATCAATATAAAGTAGTCTATCCTTCCTTATATTAAGATCATGAAATTAATCACTATACATTTTTTTTTTTTTTTTTTTGGAAACGATAGAAACCCCACCACCAAACCACAAATTCTGAGCGCGGCGCAGGTAAAATCACCGGCTGTCCCAGGCTCTTACAAGAAGCACACCCGAGGCTGTCCCAGGCTCTCCCCGATTTTGTCCTTCCACCCGCATTTCCTAGGGAAACTCCTGAATCAATAAAAGAGCATATAGAGGATAAATATCTATCAATGGGATTGGATGCCGATGAATTTTCACCACAAAAGGTTGGAAGGCAGTGGGATTTTGATTGGTTTGACAGGGCAAAAATTAATCACTATACACTACAAGAAAATAGATCTTTAGCGTCGAAAAATTTCGTTGTTAAAAGTCAAAATTTCGACGCTAAAAGTCTTCTGCGTCGAAGTAAAATTTTGACGCCAAAGCTTAGTCGATGAAGGTATTTAGCGTCAAAAATCAATTTCGACGCTAAAAATATATCTTCAGCGATAAAATATTTTGTTGCTAAAAGTATTTATCCTTATCGTCAAAAATCATTTTCGACGCTAAAAGTAAATACTTTTAGCGTCGAAATCAATTTTTGACGCTAAATACCTTCCTCGACCAAGCTTTCGCGTAAAAATTTTATTTCGACCTAGAAGACCTTTAGCGACGAATTATTTAGACGCTAAAGGTGAAAATAGTAAAAATAAAATAAAAAATTATCGTAATTAGTTTTAAAAACTAATTATAACAAAACTGACATTATAAGTTAATTTCAAACTAAATTTCATTATCAAAGTAATTAAATTTTTAGAAAACATAAGAACATCATTACAAATTTTTATAAAAAAATTATAACAAGGATATCTTATTGATATAAAAATAAAATTATAAAATTTATCACAATAAAAAAAACATAAAATAATAAACAAAATAATAAATTACAATTTTCTGTATATTTTCTTTATCTTCACTTTCATATTCTTCAACTTCACTTTCATTTGTTTTTCATTTTCTTCACCATCTTCATTTCCACTATTTCTTCATCTTCATATTCCCCTACCAAAAAAAAAAACATTGGATGTTAACATAAAATACAAAAAAATGAAACAAAATCCTTAAGGAAAAAAGAATTTTAAAGAGGAAATAAGAGTATGAGACAAAGAAAGTGAGAATAGGAGAAATGAAAAAGCAAATGAATTTATAGGAAAAAAAAATAACATTTAGCGGCGAAGCCTTTTTCGTCGCTAAAGGTCATCAAATAGCGGGAATTATTTTTGTCAAAATTTTGATCTTTAGCATCGGAATTTTTGACTTTTAGTATCGAAAATTCGTCGCCAAATGTCGAAAATTAAATATAATTTTATTAGGCGAGAAATTAAGAATTTTAAATTACCCATTTAGTGTCGAAATTAAAATTTGACATTAAAAGTCTATGATTTAGCGTCAAATTAAACTGTTCGACGCATATGATATATTATTTTTTTTATTGTTTTAATATTTTTAAAAAAAATTACATGTCTTCTAAAATTTTATTTAAATTTTGATATTTAGCATCGAATTTAATTTTTGATGCTAAAGATATATCATTTAGCGTTGAAATTAGGATTTTTAGCGTCGATCAACTCTTTCAACGCTAAAGAGTTTATTAGTGTTGAAAAAATTTCGACGCTAAAGGCTTGGACGGTAAAGATCTCTTATAGTGATAGAATTGGATAAATGAAATAATATTAATCAAGCAGTTGTTGACTAATTAAATGTTTCCTTTTCCTTTTCTTTTGTAGGCTTGACTAATCATTTCACCCACCCACACTTAGCATGTATAATAGGAATCTTGAAGTTATTGCATAAAATACTGACGTATACTGCAATGTCAAGAAGTGTTGTTATTTGTGATCAAAGTGATCAAGTCAATCATTGGAAATTAATTTCTTAGGTTTTTAATAAATTTGTAAAAATTTAGTAGAGACCAAAAATAATTAGGTTGATTGGTTCCGAAAATAAAAATCTGAAATCGAAATCACAAAAATATACGTTTTTTTTACCAAATAAATAATGTAATAAAATAAAACACATTTAACCATGGAAACTCAAAAGAAATTTAGGTTATTAAAATACATAAAACATATCAAATGTTGTTAAAATACAATTAGTTTAATGATATATGAGCTTGATACAAATTAAATTGTTCGATTGAAATGTCGCATAGACATCTAAATCCAATGATATAAAATGATTAATCACGTTTGCTTAAGAAAATGGTATTTTGATTTGATTGTTGACATGTTGATTTTCGTTCCAGGGGCAGTTTCGGGATAACTCCCCCGAGACAATTTTCCCTCAACCTTGAATTTGTTGGTTATGGGGAGAAAAAAAAACAAACTTAGTAAAAGGTAAGAAAAACGTAAGGTTGACAAGAGAGTTTTAACGTGGTTCGGCGGAGTGAATCCAGCCTACGTCCACGGGCACAAAATGATGAAGTTTTTTTATTGCCAAAACTGACTCGACCGACCTGTTTTGAACAAAGTCTGAACGTAGCCGATCAGTTGAAAGAGTGTTACAAGTGGCGTTCTTTCTCTTTGTTACAAGTTTTTATGTCTAAAAGACCCAACCTATAAAAAGGAATCTACCATTCCTTTATATACTCGGGATATACACATTGTTCCTCTAATTTTATGACGTTTCCCGCGCGGTCACCGACTGATTGATGGGCTCTCTGCCCCAAGACTATCTTCGCCGAAAGTAAGCCTATCGCCTGACGGCCTGTCACATCACTCTGCTTTCTCCACTGCCACACGCAACAGTAATGATGACAGCCTGTAAAGTGCCTTTGAGAAATGACACGTTTTGGAGGGAAAATTCAACAACTCTGATCTTGTGTCGGTCTTGAGAAGGGGTCGGCCAAGTGATCTGCCGAACTTCTCAAACTATTTCCGCCCTGACCCTAAATGTCAGAGCTCATCCGCTGGCTCCAGGGGGTAAGGCCGAACAAAATCGATCTCTATGGAAAATATGGTCGGCTTCGGCTCGACGTAGTCGGCCTCTGAAATGTGTACCAAGTCGCATCCTCTGACTCTTGGTCCTCCGGGTGGGGTGAATTTCTCTCTATGTCCTTACCGATATGTACAAAAGACTTAGCTGCAGAAATCCCCATCAACATCTGTCACATAGTTCTCGGTTCCAACGAGTGTATGAGTTGATGCCGGGAACTACAAAAGATCGGAAGTGAGCCGATCGACTAACCGGTGCCCCATCCAGAAACAAAACAGTGGACTTCCTCGAGCTTCTTCCAAAACGTCATCGGTCATCTTCATATGTTCGGTCGGAAAATGATGATGCTTTTGCCAACTGTCATCTTAATTGAGCCAAATTCCTCTTTTACCCCCCACGATAACCGTCCCTCGAGAATCGCAAGCCATCATATCTTCATTAATGCCATCAAATCAACTTCAGGGTTTTACTTGAGCGTGCCACTTGTTAAAAACTTATGGTCTTCCCACCAAAAACTCAAATCAACCGGCCGTTCCCGAGGTAGCCAAAGGGTCTTTCAATCCCAACCGCTTATCCCAAACTGATCAGATGGAGCCCAAAGACGACATGCGGCGCATATCCAAAAATTTTCCCGATCCAACGGCCATAAACACAATGTGCTGACTATAAAAGAGCCGAGCAAAGCTCATTTATTCATTTTACGAAACCCACAACTCCCTAACTGTAAAAGCTACCTTGCTCGTGAGACCAGCAGACTTTAAACTGTTCAGACCAATTGCCGATTCTTCTTTCCAATCCAAGTAAGTTTTCGCCCGACCCTATCTCTTTACTTGTGGTATTTGACCATTGCTGTTTGGTGTTCTCTGATTTTCTTCTTACTGTTGCCCGTTCTTTTGATTCTTCTAGCATGCTCATATCCTCATTCTGTGCTGTGACTCTTGTTTCTGATTGGGTGTGGGATGTTCTGTACTTGTGTTCTCTAGTCGTAGGATAGGTGCTTGGGGTATAATGCATGTATTTCGGGTTTTTGGTTTTCCGTGTTTGGTTGCATGCGTTTAGGGAGAGACTTTTTTGTTTATGGCTATTGCTAGGGCACTTAGAGATTATAGGCCCATATCATCGGTAGCTAGAATAATTCTTGAGCCTGTGATACTTTGAGATGACCACTGACTAACCTTGCACCTCACGACGACTGTTAGGTATGTCTGACGCTGTATCCTATTCGGACAAACCCATAGAAACTCAGCCTCCTCGCGCTGCAGAAACCTCATCAAGCTCGGGAGTACCCAACGTAGAGGACTTGGATACTACTCCTACCCCTTCTAAGATAAAAAAAATAACTCATATCACAAAAGAGTCCCCCGGAAAGACCCTGAGCCTGGAGAGCTGGGCGGCTCGGGTTTGGACATGAATCAGCCTTCCACTATCACTGGAGAAGCCTTGTGTGTGCTTCGGCAGCAGTACGAGGTCCCAATTGGCATAGCTCTGGATGTCCCTGGCTCATGCGATCGGGCGAGCCAACCTGACGAAGGCTCGGTTGCCATTCTCCCTTCCTTCTTTAAGTGCGGTCTTCGACTGCCTATCCAATCATACTTCGCGGGGATGCTGGCCAGGATGGAGATTGCTCCATGCCAACTGAATCTGAATAGCTGGAGAATAATGGCCGGCTTGCACGTGATCTGGCACCTAGCAGGCCTCATGAAATCGTCTTTTGAGGAGTTGAAGAGACTCTACCAAATGAATGACAACCTAAAAACACATCACGGTTGGTATTACCTTTCTTTATATGCTGACGTCCCCGCCCTCATCAAATACCTTCCTCAAACTAACAAAAATTTTAAAGATCTCTGGTTCTGGGCTACAAGCGACTGGGGACGGACCTTGTCTGTGTGCCCGGAGATGACTGAAGTCACTGATATCTTCAGAGCGTAAGGTTAGGACCCGATGTCTCAATTTCTCTTTCTTTCTTAACTTTCATGCCAAGATACTAACTCTCTAACCTTTCTCAGCCTGCTGGAGGTATCCTCCCAAGGTTACCCATGTGGTCCGTGCTAGGATCAAGGTGGCCCGGAGCTACGCCAGCCACTGGAGGAGGGTAGTCAACGACTCTGCCTTCTTGGAGTCAGGGCTTGTCCGGAGCGCACCTCCACAGGTCCCGCGACGGCTGGATAGGCTCTTACTGACTTTCTGACTGTGCCTTTTGCTTGTTTGACCCGTAAATGCCTTGAAATCTTCTGAATTTCTGAACTGATCGTGTTCTTTACTTTTTACTTGGCAGGAATGTCGAGGCAAACCAGTGTCATTGGCCGAATCCAAGACCTGACGAAGGGGCCCGAGCCAAGTAGAGCGGGAACTTCCCAAAAAAAGGTAGTTGTGGCGGAGGCTAAAGACAAAACCAAAGCAGTGATCCGCCATTCTGATCAATCTACAATCCCATTTCAAAGGGCGGTCCCGACGTCTGAAACCCGCCCCTGGCCAATCTAGGTCTGTCAGCAAACGAAAGCGTCTGACCGAATCAGGGGGTCCTGAGCAGGAAGAAAGATGAGGTGGAGGAACAACCTCTGATCAGAAGGCAGACTGTCCGGAGAGAGGTTAGAACTGCAGAGGCCTCCTCCATGAAGGGAAAAGGCGCCGTGGTGCTCGGACCGGACGATCTTAGTGAAAAAATCCGAGAAGTCAATTCCCACCTTGTGCCGACATTCAATCAATTGGCCGAAGCAATTCCTCATGAGGAGATCCCGAAATACGAAGATGTTTCTCCTGAGGCCGTGGTGACAGAGTTTTGTTCCCAGATGACCAGGGTAATAAATTTCATGTTTCTGCCCTGTAACTTTACTTGTCTGCTGTTCCGACTTCTTCATTTCCTCCTCGCATGGAAATTATCTTATGGCCAAAAATAAAGATATACTCTTAAGTCTTCTATCTAAGGGAGGCCAGGCTTAAAGGCTTCAGAGTCAACTTTTAGAATGGGAGGCCGAGCTGGCCAAAAATGATGAGAAAATGAAGGCTCTGGAGAGGGTCATGGATGAGGCCCTCAAGCTGAATGAATCTCTTCGCAATGCGTCTAATCTGGCCAAGAAGAATGTCGAAACTGCTAAAAAGGACCGAGAGGCTGCTCTAGCTGAGAGTAAACGCCTGGGGTGGGAGTTGGACGATACCGAGGCCAAGTTGAGGAGAACGGTCAAAGAGAGAGATCAGGCTCTTGAGGAGTTGAAAAAGAGAGAGGCTGACTTGGAAGAGGGAGGTCGAACTGCAAGCGAGGGAGACCGAACGACAATAGAGGGAGGTTGCATTGGTGGGAGAGCTGAAGACTGCTCAGCTCAAGGGGGTCGAAGATTGTGTCGAGATCATTCCAATCCTGATACGCGGGGTTAACATGGAGCCGATCCACACGGCCATCCGCTACTGTAAATGAGAGCTCTCCGCGAAAGAGGCCCGAAAATTGCCTGCCCTCCCTTTGGAGGAAATCCAGGATCTGGAGCCCGTATCAACTGTTCTCCTGTCTCCAACCCCTGAAGAAATCCAACATGAGGCTCCTGCCCCTGAAATACCTGAGGCCGAGGTCGCAGCCGCTCTTCCCTCCCAAACAGAAACTGAAGTTCCCACCGCCGAGCCTGTACCAGTCGTTTAGCCGTCTAGGCCTGCACAAGAAGAAACAGTTGCTCATGCACGGGCCGATTGATGGAGGTGACCCAAATGGGGCCCCATGTAAATTCAGACAATACATTTCTTTTTGTAATGTCAATCGTAACTCTCCTTTTTCAGTACTTATCTCAAATATTTTTCGTTCTACTCTTTACACTTAGCTTATTTCGGCTTCAGATTTTCTGACTTGCCCTTCCACATCTCGTTGTGATCTAGCACTCGGCCAATTTTGAGTCTGACTTCGAGGTAACAATCTGTCCCCGAACCGAGATCAAATGTGTTCGGTGGGATGTAACCCGACCCCGAGGTGAGAAGAACATTTGGTTCTGGGGGGATGTTGAGTCTCCAGACCAAAGAAATAGGCTCGATGAGATTCACCACAACCCCGAGCTTGGAAGAACGCTTGGCTCTGGGGGAATGTTGCATCCTCATACCGAAGAGATAGACTCGGTGGGATTCACCCCAACCCCGAGTTGAAAAGGACATTTGGCTCTGGGGGAATGTTACGTCCCCAGACCAAAGAGATAGACTCGGTGGGATTCACCCCAACCCCGAGCTAATGGAATAAGGCATCTGCGGAACATGTCCAGCCCCGATCTGACGAAACATAACAGTCACGGCGGAACGAATCCGGCCCCGAGTTGGTGGAACATTTGCATCGGCGGAACGAATCCAGCCCCGAGCGGGTGGAACATAACAGACACGGCGGAACGAATCCGGCTCCGAGCTAGTGGAATATTTGCATCGGCGGAACGAATCCGGCCCCGAGCGGGTGGAACATTTGCATCGGCGGAACGAATCCAGCCCTGAGCGGGTGGTGGAAAATAACAAACACGGCGAAACGAATCTGGCCCCGAGTGGTGGTAGAACATTTGCATCGGCGGAACGAATCCAGCCCCGAACGGGTGGTGGAACATAACAGACACAGCGGAACGAATCCGGCCCTGAGCTGGTGGAACATTTGCATCGACTGAACGAATCCGGCCCCGAGCTGGTGGAAAATTTGAGCCTTACACGAGGGAAGATTTTCAACCCTTGAGGCTCTACGGGTCCTGGCGCGGGCGTCCCATTGCCAGACCAACGAAAATAAAAAATTGGAACAAAGTAAAGTTAATAATAATAAAAAAGAGAGGTGAGTTAGCACATACCCCATGCAAAAATCATAAACAAAAAATAGCAACTCGGATGCTCCGAGGCAAGCGTCCTACCCGAGACCTCCAAAACACAATTCTGAACCTTATAATTCAGTGTGTCCCGGCTAACCAGTCTACGGAAACGCCGATCGGGGCGGTCAGGCAAATCCCCACGGGGGGCATGGACACCCCGTGTGTGCCTTCCCTGGGTGGTTCTCAGTGGGACTCACCAGCCAACTCGTAGGGGCATAAACCTCCCTAGGTCCGATTTACCCTAGACTCTTGTAATCAAGGGCGCCATTCGGCCAAACCCAAGCCATGTGGTCTGATGGTACTCAACGGGACTCACCAACCGACTCGTAGGGGGAGAAACGTCCATAGGTCCGGTTTACCCAAGACTCCTGTAATCAAGGACGTCATTTGGCCAAACCCAAGCCAGGTGGTCTGATGGTACTCAACGGGACTCACAATCCGACTCGTAGGGGGAGAAACGTCCCTATGTCCGGTTTACCCGAGCTATTCCCCAAATATCCGAGCCATGGGGTAGTGACGCTCCGGCCTCGGGGATTTGATAATGACACCTGGGATTGGAGCGCCGTGAGGAGTTCACACGTTTCCCACATGCGCCTCATCCTTTGATGCGCTCTGGATCTTCAAATGTGAAGGAAACCAGGTCGGAACACTTCCACCCGGGGGTTTGATAATGACACTCGGAGTGGCGTGCCGCGAGGTTGCTGCCCTTCCTAGTTACCGATCACCCCTTCGCATCGAGCACATCCCAAGAATATTGATAACTACTTTCACATTCATTTAATAAACAAGTAAAAATAGACAAGTTTCTTAAAGAAAATGAGAGTTTTATTCATATTCAAATGACCTGCTGCTCTTCTTACAACTCTTTGCGGGATATTTTACGAGAGGCTTTTACAACGCTTCCTTCTGGTTCTTGCTTTGCAGTCCGAGCTTCTTCAGATTTTTCCGTTTTGATCTGCTTCTTCCCATTCCTTTCCCCTTCCATCCATTCTACAGTTGAACTATCCACCAACCTACAGTTTCTACCTTCTACCATCGTCTTAATACGCAAGTTGTTTTTTACTCTTTCCCCACAGACGTCGCCAACTGTTGACGACTGATTTTCGTCCCAGGGGCAGTTTCGGGGATAACTCCCCCGAGACAACCTTCCATCAACCTTGAATTTGTTTGGGTATGGGGAGACCAAAAATAAACTTAGTAAAAGGTAAGAAAAACGTAAAGGTTGACAAGAGAGTTTTAACATGGTTCGGGGAAGTGAATCCAGCCTACGTCTACGGGCACAAAATGATGGAGGTTGTTTTTATTGCCAAAACTGACTCGACCGACCTGTTTTGAACAAGGTCTGAACGTGGCCGAGCAGTTGAAAGAGTATTACAATTGGTGTTCTTTCTCTTTGTTACAAGTTTTTATGTCTAAAAGACCCAACCTATACAAATGAATCTACTCTCCCTTTATATACTCGGGAAATACACATTGTTCCCTTAATTTTATGACGTTTCCTGCGCGATCACCGACTGATTGACAGGCCCTTTGCCTCAAGACTGTCTTTGCCGAAAGTAAGCCTACCGCCTGACAGGTTGTCGCATCACTCTGCTTTCTCCACTGCCACACGCAAAAGTAATGATGACAGCCTATAAAGTGCATTTGAGAAATAACACGTTTTGGAGGGAAAATTCAACAACTCTGATCTTGTGTCGGTCTTCAGAAGGGGTTAGCCAAGTAATCCGCCGAACTTCTCAAACTATTTCCGCCCTTACCCTAAATGTCCGAGCTCATCCGCTGGCTCCAGGGGGTAAGGCCGAACAAAACCGATCTCTATGGAAAATGTGGTCGGCTTCGGCTCGACGTAGTCGGCCTCTGAAATGTTTACCAAGTCGCATCCTCTGACTCTTGGTCCTCCGGGTGGGGTGAATTTCCCTCTATGTCCTTACCGATCTGTACAAAAGACTTAGCTGCAGAAATCCCCATCAACAATTATTTTTAAAACATGTTTAATTATGGAATGAATCATATTTAGACCTTTCTAGGAAATAGAAAAGCATATTGTTTATTCCTAATAAGGTTAAATCCGTGATGAACTTGGAGATTTATTCCTTTTAGGATAAATAAAATCGGCCATTTATTTTGTAAATCACAAGAATTATAAAAGATAAGAGTGGGATGATTCTTAAGGTTAATTAAAATGCTCCAAGCTAAAGTTAATTAACCAAAATTTAAAAACTCTCAAATAATTAAAGTCTAATCTATTGTCTTCCATTGTTCGAATCCAATAAGCTTAAACAGTATTGACCGAACTATGCTTTACGAGATCTCATTTAATGAATTTACATGGTAAAATATCTTATTTATCCTTCAACGGCATATTTGTTTGGACTATTTAACACCCGTGGTTAAATGCGATATTAAAAACTTATCAACGACCTAATTGGTAAAAATAAATTCTAACATAAATAAAAAAAATTTAATATTCCACATATCAAAAAGAAAAAATAATAAAATCTTCATAATATTTGGTGAAATTAAGCTAAATCATTCTGATATTTTAAAACTAAATGAAACCCATATATAGGATTTTGCTATAAATATTTTGGTCTTTTTTTTTTTTTTTTGGGGGGGGTTTTAAACATGAGGTTGTGGTGTGATATTTGTGACAATCTCATCTTCGAGATAAAGAAATATCTCAAATACTGACCGATTTTTAATCGGAACGAAAAAATCGTCTCGAATTAAAAACCAATAGTTAGATATCCTAAATCTTAATTGAGATTATGGATTTTTTGTACTCAAATTCAAAATTTGTAAATATAATAATTTTTTTTACTTAATTTCATCAAATATCAGGGGAGTTTTCCCTCATTCTCCCACATCAAAATGGTACATAATTAAAGGATTCCGACGTTTACATGCATCTAGCAGAACTTTGTCTATGAAAATGAAAGGTGAGTCTTGTCACTTATCTAACTACTTGTATTAATGTACAAAAATGCTACACTTACATGACAATCTCACTAACAAAAAACTACATCTATCTCACTGTAGCTACAGTGATTACTGTAGCAATCACTGTAGCTATAGTGAGAGGTATTTGTGTAGTGAGATTGTATGTGTGTTATATCATTGCTGATTAATGTATAGATAGTACTAAAAGCAAAAGAAATTGTTTCTTATCGTATTTGGGTTCAGGCAATAAGTTTTTATTTATTTATTTATTTTTTTTTTAACACATGGGTCAGCATTTTCAATCAAGTATTGCCACTCATAATTAATTCATTGTGCATAAAGTTCACAATATTTCCCAAATTGTAGAAACCAATTGGCCACGGTACTGTTTATGTGTCAATTTTTGGCTGGCTCAATTGGTGAAACAATGAACCTAATTCTGGGATGAATGATGATAGATACATTACATCCTTCTGAATTATTGGCTATTATGATTTTTGGCCAAATATTTTAATGATTGTAAAATTATTCTTATGCACTTGTCTTTCAATGAAGCTTCCCTAGATTTTCCCTCGTGCAGCTTATCGTTATCTAATTGTTGAAAAAATTTAGAATGTTAGGATGATATTATAAAATAAATGATAATTATTATATTTAATACATCTGCATATGTTAATATATTTATTAATCGATAATACTATATCACTCATATCTCTGTTGTTTAAAAGAATTAATGTTTATTATTTGGCTGTATTTATTTATAAAATAAAACATTTTGCTTAAAATTTAAATGGATAATCAAAAAGGATTTGGTCTTTCCTTAGAGAAATAATAATTAGTACAAGAGCATAATGGGAAGGAACAAAAGATATGTCTCCAGGAGAGTGATTGGGTTAGAAAAAATAAGCATTTTTTAAACGCAGGTTCGATTTTGGAAGGGACTACGAGTTAAAAATATACTTAGATTTATCTATTTTTTTATTTTTTTTTTAAAGAAAAAATAACAAAAGATTTAATTAAGAAATAAAAATGAAAAGATTTATCTTTATGTTTTACAGTAAAAATCCCAAAATTCAAAAAATGTTCGAATTATCAAAAACTAAAAATTTAAGTTAAATAATCACTAAAATTTTAATACAAAATACAAATTAATTTAGAAAATAAAATGGAAAATAAAAGAATTTTAAATTGGAATGACTCGACAATGTAATTTGGCCACAAAAAGTAATGTCAAGCACGATATTAAGAGAAGATTTTAATTTAATACAAAATACAAATTAAGTCGTTTCTATCTGAACTTATAATTGAGAGTTGGTCATGAAATTGTTTTTCTTGAATCATGCTCTTTTTATATCAGAGAATAACGCTTTGAACTATAAAATTGTCAACGCTTTGAGTCTACGATAAATTGTCATATTATTTACAAAATACCAACGGTGGCAGATTTCCGATGGAAAATTGGTCGGTAATTTAATAATGAAAATATCTTTATTCTGAAATATGATGTTAATTTATGACGTCGTGTGTTACTGATGAAACATTAATGAAAATAGTAATGGAAATATTCCATTATTAAAAATAGTATTAATTTATAACGCCACATATTAGCGGTTGAATATCGATAAAATTGTACCAAATGAGAAACCCAACTTAAAATGGACGTAACTTTATTATTATTATTATTATTATTAATTAGAAATTAATTAAGTAATTGTAATTAATAATAATTTTGTTGATATTAAATATTTTTTTAATTAGTTAACAAAAGCATTCACTAGCCTTTTTGGTTACCAGGCTCCCAATTTATAACAGTTTAATCGGATGGTGTGCGCACCAGATATTTTTTTAATATATATATTTACTATACCAACAAATTAACTATGGAAATCTCATCGCAATTCCATCGATAAATATTTTGCGGCTACTCAATTTATTGTAGGGGTGTCAATTTGGGTCAGGATTCGTTTATTCGTTCGATTCGATTCGCTTTAAAGTGAATACGGGTTTGAAAAAATGGATTCGTTTAATAAATAGGTCAATTCGATTCGATTCGTTTATTAAACGAATCGAATACGAATTTAAGCTCATTGATTCGTTTATTCGTTTAGGATTCGTTTTATTATTTTTATTTACCAGTTCTTGTTAATTTTCAATTAAGATTCGAGAAATTATAGTTAATTATCATAGAAAAATTAATATTTTCGATATTTGGTGAGATATTTTTTGTAAATATATTAATTACATATTTCATATTTATATATTTATGAAGAAATAATGTGTGGTAAATTATTTTATTAAATAATATCATTGACTAAACGAATAAACGAATATTCGTATTCGATTCGTTTAATCTGATATTAGGATTCGTCTAATAAACGAATCGAATACGAATCCATCACATTTTGATTCGACTCGTTTAGGATTCGATACAAATTAGATTCGTTGATTCGTTTTGCCATCCCTAATTTATTGATAATTTTTTTTGGTCGGTCGTGTATGGTCAAACAACATTACTATTTGTCTCGTGTGATTGATCATGCGGTTTTCAAACTATTTTATTTCATTTGACCACCCGATTTCGAAGCCTGATATAAATAACGATTAAAAAAAAACTCAATTTAAACCTACCTCAAAAATAATATAATAAAATGAAAATGTTATTTTTTCAAGCACATGAGATATAACCAATATATAATTTCATCTTGAAAAATAAATTTTGGATTAAAATAAAATAAAAATTGTAAGTTATAAAATTTTATCTTCAATATTTGGATGTGTTTTTATGTGTATGTTTATTATTATTCTTTTGTGTTTGTCCGCGTGACCAAAATTCAAGCAATTACGTTCCGGCAAAAGCCGCAAAACATCATTTTTCATTGGGTATGAACATGATCACGGTTCGGTTCCGAATCAGAACCGTGGCCAGATCTAATTGTGTAAATCTATCTTTTATTTAATTAGTATTTTCTTTTTTTGGTTAACTTTCCAATACGTGTTTGTATTTATTATAGGGTGAAAATTCACATCATGAGAAAAGTCTTATCTTTTTATACAGCTACAATAAATTTGATTCATGAACCGAAATCAAATAATACAAATTACAAAATAAATACTAAATAAATGCAAACACTCGTTCGTATATAAACCGATGTGCTAAAAAAAACGAGCTTTAGAATATTAAAAGACAAAAGATAATGTATTGGAGTCTTTTTTTTTTTTTTGAAGCTCATTAACATCATGACAGTTTATATAAGATCAATCATACATATACATAGTGAGATTCCAATAAAGATGTCATCATTTTCATAAAATAACGATCAAGGAAAAACATAGAAAACACGAATACTCGGACACTACAGAACAAAAGACACTGCATTCGATGTGTTTTTCTTATATTTTAGATTGATCCTCATTTTAATAAAAAGAGGCGTGTGTGTCTCTCAATATATATTATTTTTTTATGATGTTGACAAATAATTTGCGTTCAAGGGCAAAAAAATAATTATTTCGGAATAACCAACTATCAAATACGTAAACGGTAAATTTATTTTGAGGGGATGGGCGATGCAAAAAGATAAACACAAAACTTAATTACTACACATAGAATTTATATGGTTCGGTTTGAGAGTGCTTATGTCCACGAGAGAGTAACATGAGGATTTTTATTAGTCAAAAGGGGACAAAGAGATTACAACACTCAATATCACACAAAAGATCTCACAATAAAATGTTTCAACTCTCCATTGTTTAGCCAAAACTTGCTTAACTTAATAATAAAATTATAAATTTTTTATATCCATTGATTAGATAGGTTGGATGCAGGTATTGACATCTTTATTCAAATAGAGGTAAAATCCTCATGTGAACAGGATCTCGTATGGCTGGTAAGGGGACGTGGATAATTTTCTTTTCCGTTAATTAAACGAGATAGATACAAATATTGACATTCTTATATTATATCCGACTTGCTACCATTATTCTTAAGTTAATAATAAAATAAATCTGGAAAGTTATGGGTGTAAAAAAAATACTGAAGATTTTGCATTGGGAAGAGAAGGGTAATAAAGGAAGAGTGGAAGACTGGGGGTCGGGCGTTAGTGTGACTTGAAACATCTTTTTACAGAAATTGCAACCAAAAGTGGAAACACTCTTCCTCCACCCCATTTCTCTCTCACTATCTCTGCCCTCCCCTTCTGAACACAACATGCTGAAAGCTGTAAAATTAATTATCAATAAATTAATGTTTAAAAAATTTTCATTCATTTCAACCAAATAATAATGCAATAATAAGTTACTGTTCAGAGTAATACAAGCCTGAGATTTGAAGTTTGCTAGTTAAGATTTCTCATCACCATCCAAGCTTTTTTTAAAGAAAAAAAATAGTGTAATAATAAAATTTGGATACAATACGCTCTGAGCTGAGTTGTGCTTAATATTTTATAACCTTCTGTCACGTGTGTAGGAGCGAAGCAAGATTTATCACTATGTCTATGACGTCGGTGACTACTACACTGTTGGGTCCACTACAAGAATTATGGTTTTTAGCGTCCAACAATTTAGCGTCGAAATAACTTTCGACGCTAAAAATCACTTTTAGCGTCATAATTAATATTCGACGCTAAATATCAAGATTTTAGCGGTGAAAATAATTTTCGACGCCAAATATTCAACTTTTTTCGTCGAAAACAGTTATCGACGCTAAAAGTACTCTTATAGCGTCGAATAATTTTCGACGCTAAATTATTTTACTATTCCAATAATTTTTAGCGCTAAATGTTATACTTTTAGCGTCAAAAATATAAGTCGACGCCAAAAACTAGACATTTAGCGTCGACTAAGTAGCTTCGCTTAAAGGTTTATGGAGATTCCACCGACAATCCTTTAATCTTTAGCGTCTAAATTTAATTCGACGCTAAAAATCATACATTTAGCGTCGAATAACCTATTTCGACGCGAAAAAAACAACAATTAGCGTCGAATTAAATATTTCGATGCTAAATATAGATTAAAATGCAGAATGCCACCAACCCTTCGCCCCCTCTGTTTTTTCTCCCATTCTCTTCATTTTCATCCTCTGAAATCTCAGAATCTGTCCTCTGCAACCTCACAATAAAATTGTAATCAATTTTTCCATAAGGTAAATCTTCTTTTATATTTCTTTTATATTTTTCAATTTTTATGATTATGTTTATTATATACTTTTTGTTAGTGGTTTATGGTTTATATATGTAGATTAAGTTAATTAATTAACTAAATAGAATTTTTCTGTAAATATATGCTTATCAACTAAATATATATTTATATGCTTAAATAAATAATTAATGAATTAGTAATGTTGATGAGTGTAATATGATATTTAATAATTATATTATTATATTTAGGTATTTCGCTGAAATGGATAGAAATTGGATGAGCTCGCTGGATAGATTGAAAGTTGAATATCGTAATGGAGTGTATGAGTTCATGGAAGTCGCAAAGCAACACATTGATGTAGAAGGTCGTGTTCGGTGTCCATGTACAAATTGTTTGAATAGGAAAAGGAAACGGTTAGATGAAGTTCATAATCATTTATACATGCCAGAATATCACTAACTTACCGTACGTGGATTTATCACGGTGAGCGGTATCATTCTCAGTCACGGTTTATTAATTCTGGCGAAAGGAGCAGTAGTTACAATCAACCTGCAAACGATGAGATAACCGATATTTTGCATGACTTACAAGGTCCACAACTTGGTCATAGTGTCAGTGGTGACATGCCAGTGTTAAGTGGAAATGATCAAGATTTATTTAGTGAACTACTTGATGAGACAAAAAAAATTCCATTTGAAGGTGCTGGAATGTCGATCTTGAATTTCGTTGTCGAATTATTACACATTAAAGTGATCAACAGAATGACCAACAAAATTATTGATATGACGCTAGAGTTACTGGGCCAAATGTTACCGGTTGGAAGCGAATTGCCTAAGTCGTACTACGAGGCAAAGAAAATGTTGCGTGATCTGGGAATGAGGTATGAATCCATTCATGGTTGTAAGTATGATTGTGTATTATTTCGTGCCGAGTATGAATCACTTGAATATTGTCCGATATGTGATGAAAATCGGTACAAAGTCCGTGGTATGGGGAAGAAAGTGCCTCAAAAGATATTGCGATATTTCCCTTTAACGCGCAGGTCGCAGAGAGTGTTCATGTCATGACACACAATGATTGACATGATGTGACATCATGAAAAGAGGATCGGTGCAGAGGACATACTTAGACATCCTGCGGATGGAACCGAGTGGAAGGAATTTGATGACATGTACCTCTGTTTCGCTAAGGACCCCCATAATGTCAGGTTAGGTCTTGCCTCTGATGATTTTAACCCATTTGGGAATATGTACAACTCTTATAGCATGTGTCCCGTTATTGTTATTCCATATAACTTACCTTCATGGAAATGTATGAAGGATTCGTTCATGTTTATGTCATTGCTTATCCCTGGTCCACGTTCCCCTGGTAAAGATATGAATATTTACTTGAGACCATTGATCGATGAGTTACAAACATTATGGAATGTGAGTGTGCATACCTATAATGCAGCTTCCGAGCAGTATTTTTAGATACATGCCACATTATTATGGACCATTAATGATTTTCCAGCTTATGGTTCATTATCTGGATGGAGCACTAAGGGATGCATGACATGTCCAGTTTGTGCGGGTCAAACACCTTCGCAACGATTACGGAATAAAATAGGATACACAGGGCACATGGGATTTCTTGAGTTGAGTCATCCTTGGCGGATGAGTAAATTATTTAACGGTCAACATGAACCTCAGAGTATGCGCAGTCCATTGTCTGGATTCGACATACTTTGCCAACATCAACATCTCAGAGACAACACACCAGGTAAACATCCTAATAATAGAGATAAAAATCGAAAACGCTTAACTGAAGAGTTGAATTGGACAGGAAAAAGTATTTTCTTTGAGTTAGAATATTGGGGGACTCTGAGTTTGCGACATAATTTGGATGTAATGCATATGGAAAAAAACATTTGTGAGAGTTTAGTGGGCACACTATTCAATATTCCGGGTAAGACAAAAGACACTGTAAATGCTAGATTAGACCTACAAGATCTTAGAATTCGCAGTGAATTACATTTACAAGTCACTTCTGGAGGTCTTATTAAGCCACATGCTAGTTATGTGCTCACTCAATCGGAGAGAAAATCATTATGTGATTGGCTGAAAATGGTTAAATTCTCTGATGATTATGCATCAAATATTGGGCGTTGGGTCAGAGATGATACAATAACGGGATTAAAGAGTCACGATTGTCATGTGCTTCTCGAGATTCTCTTTCTTGTTGGCATTCGACCTTAT
>SKCR01001068.1:0-28448 GCA_019454045.1 Zanthoxylum bungeanum | reverse complement strand
ATTTTTTCTTTGATTTTTTTTTTATTTTTTATTTTTATACAATACCTTCCGTCTATGTAGCGAGCTTTGGGTCGGTGGCTCCCAAACCAGTTGGCTTTAGGGCACCAGGTGTTAAGACACCCCTACGAACTTAATTACTCAGACTTCAGATATGAAATATTTTTGCAGCATCTTTGATCCATGTAACGAGCTTTGGGCCAATGACCCCAAACCAGTTGGTTTTAGGGCACTAGGTATTAAAATACCCTTACAGACTTAATAACTCGGATCTCGGACGATTTTTTTTTTTTTTTTTTTTTTTTTACTCCATCACTATTTAGAGATGCTTCCTCCAATTACACTATAGCACGGAATATTACAAACTTTTCAATTTTAGCTCATGACTGTATGTTTCCATGTAAGTTCATAATACCTGTCAACTGAACATATGAAGATCCAATTTAGTCAGTGTTAAGGAGAATTCACAAATTAAATAATTCAAAATGAAATAAACAAAAATTAACTTATTTCGAAATAGGTTTGAGATACGTCTCAGGAGTGGAAATTCCTTACTCGGCTACCTCTTACCAATTCCACTTTTTTAGTCAAAATAAGAACACAAAAAATGCAAAATATTTTTGTAATTTTTGAAAATTTTCAATTTTTTTTGTATTTTTATAAAAATTTTGGACTAAAAATAAAAATAACATACTACTAAAAACAAGGTACTATCAACAAAATCCCTCCCCCAAACCTAAATGAGACATTGTCCCCAATGTCTTAAAAACAGTAGAAGAGTTAGAAGGTAATACCTGATCAGCTGAATTTTACAGGAAAAATTACCGATTAAGATTTATGCCAAATTACGATTCTTACCACGATTGTTATTTGACCATTTTTCATTAAAAATTTTGGCAGAATCACTTCTAAAAACTCAAAATTTCCCCAAAATTCACCCTAAAAAATTATTACCAATCAAATCCCAACTTTGGTATTTTTCAGAAAAATCGACAGAGTCTCCCCTGAATTTTTGATTATCCAACACAACCTAAATCTACCAAATGCCACAAACACTCCAAATATCAAACTCAATTTCTTCGCCCCCAATTACTACGAATCAATTTCAACCATCCAACACTTCGTAATGCAATCCACAGTCAACCAATTCACAATTCAATTTTTCAATTTACCCAATTACCAAATCAATTTTTTATCAATCATTACGTAATTTTTGATTTTGGCAGTGGAAGGATACGGATCGGTTTGGATTTGTGTTTGATTTCTGGTCGTTGGTTGTTGGACGGCAGTGATGGTCACGGCTTCTCTTGGTTCTGGTTTTGTGTCTCGGCTGTGGTGGTGCAGTTCAGCGAGATGGTTGCAGTCTCGGTGGTTAGATCTCGGCGATGGCTGGATCTTTGGCAATGATGGTTAAGATTCATGGTGGTTCGGCATGGTAGCTCACGCTCGGCAAGGTTGCGGCTGTGGATCTCGGTTGTTTGGCTTGCGGTGGTTGGTCGATGGAAGGTCGATTGGTTCGTTGGCTCGCGGTTGAGTCACGGCAAGGATGGCTCGCGGTGGTTGTTGGCTGGATCTAAGTGAGGGGGCTGGTTCGGTTTTTGGTGGTGTTTAGGAAGAAGATGATGATGGGTGGTTCGGCTTGCTCACGGTTGAGGTGGTGGTGGTGAGTTGAGAGAAAATGGTGAGATCTGTGAAGAAGGAGGAGTGATCTGTGAGTGGTGGCTGCTGGTTTAGGCTTGTAATCAAACCAGTGTCGCGACGCTGAAATTGGTCGTGCGTCACGACGCTCGGTAATTTTGAGGTTTTTTTTTTTTTTTTTTTTTTTTTTTGGCAAAACCATGTCTTGCGACGGATAAATCCATAGGGACGCCTCTCAAGAGCTGACTTCTTACTCGGCCGTCTTTTCTGGATCAACTTTGTATCTTCGTGATTTTGTCAAATTTTTATTTTGTGGAAATCCCGCTTGTACTGGCCTCTTTGTCCTGATAAATTCCATTTTAAATTTTTCCTGCAAAACTCACACAAAAAAAAAAAAAAAAATTAAAAAGTTCACACAAAATATGAAAAATAAATTACAACAAATTGCATGGGTTGCCTCCCTGCTAGCGCTAAATTTTCGTCTTCAGCCAGACGTGACTGAAATCCATATGTTAAGGAGGTTTCAATGTCGTTTTGGATGTCCGATTAAAGACAATCCCGTGAGCGTTGCTTTTAAAGGGTCTCTTCCAACGGTAAAGTGGCAAAAAGTATTTTGTCTCATTCAGTGATCGTGCCATCTTTTTAATCTTTATTGCTCTCGTGGTACCTGAAAAGAAAGAAATAAAATCAGGAGGTCTCGTATGATGTTTGACTTGGAATGGAAATTCCATTCTGTCAAACTTCTGGGTGATATCTTTGATTTGTACTCCCCAAAACAGTGATGTTTCTCCTGAATGCTCTGGATCTTTATTAAGTTCTGACAGTTGCTCCTCTATTTGCTCTGTTTCTAGCTCCACCTTTTCTTCACAGATGTATTTTAAAATTTCTGTATTTAGTTCTTCATCTGTCATCTGTGAAATACATGTTTCAAAATTGTCAACCTGAGAATGAAAAGAAATGTTAGATTTTAGGTCTTCATCCTCTGATATGACTGGATTGGATGGCTCAAGTTGATCTTCTTCAAACATTTGTGAAATGGAATCTCCAAGATCTTCGTTTTGAGGACACAGAATGTCATCCTCAATTTTTGATGCAGTTGGTACAAATATTTCAGTTTCATCCTCGTCAGAATCTGAATAATAGAAATCAAATCGAGACTTTGCCGGTTCAAGTTCCTGAACTAATACATCTGATTCTTGATACTGCTCAGCCTCCTCTTCTGTTGAAGTGTCATTGTAAAATGATTGGTACTCGAAGGCTTTATCAGTGTCATCTGAAATTGGATCTTGAAGTATATAGTTCTGGTTTTCTGTGAATTGTCTGATCTGATTTGTCATTCTTTGTATGGATTCTGTTTGACTCTGAATTTGTGCATCAAATTGAGCTGTCTGTTCCTTGAACATGTGAATCAATTGATCTTCCTCTGATGATTCTGGTTCTTGATAAGGATCGAAGGAAGATGGTGGATAAGATGGAAAATGTGCTTCTGTGAAATGTGATGGTTCTTCGTACCATGAAGGATCTTGATAGTTCTGCCACCCTGATGGTAGTTGTATTCGCAATAATCGCTTGGGTGGTCACCATTACATATGTCACATCTCCACATTGAGTTCTGATGAGCAAATGTAGTATAACTTGGTTCTGGCATGGTTCAGTGATAATCATTGGGCTCGACAACAGGCCTCAGAAAACTGGACTGTTGCTCCCAGATTTGGGGTTATCTTCTTGTAAAGCATGTAATCTTTCAATCTCCCAGTAATGTTCCATTTTAAGTCACCTGAAATCAAAAGAAAGAAATAAATTACAGATAAAAATAAAGAAAATTAGATACAAGCAAATTAGATAGCTTCAAAATTAACAACTCAAGAAATATAAGTCCCCGGCAACGGCGCCAAAAACTTGACCGGCGTAAACACACACGTATAACGCAAGCGCACGTATCGTTCAAGTAGTATAAAAATATCGATCCCACGAGGACTTAATTCCTACTGTTGTTATTAATTATTGAATCTATTTATTACAAATATCTAATTAAGGGAGAATAGAATTGATTGCTTGATTGATTTGGTTGATTGAAGATTTGCTAAATAAATAAAAAGATAAAAGAAAATACTAAGGAAAATAATAGACACAAAAATCTAAGGTTGTGATTTCTTTTAATATCATTTAAAAGATGAAGTGATTATTTTATGTTTGTGTAATAAATCAGTTTACTAACCTGGAACACTAAATTATGTAAAAGCCTCTTCCGATGGTCAATTACAAATACCCAGTATAACCCAATTGAACCATATTCCTATGTCAACCACATTACCTGGATTCATTAAGTCTAAGTTCCAATTATGGCTACCCCCGCCCGACAGGTATATTCCTATCCTGTAAGGAAATCTATTAAAGGGTTATCTATCCTCAAGGAAGATCGTGGGTTATTAAGTCTAAGGCTGAAACCTAAAATCCCTATGTCTAGTTCATTTTAGATTTACCATATCAATCTTATTGGTGATCAGACAACAAGAAGCATTAAGCTTAAGACTTAATAAATAACCTGTAAATTACCCAACTATAAAATAATCCCTTATAAACCGGTGATATTAAAAGTCATCACAACCCCTAATTAATTAAAACATAACTAGGACTATAAAAAATAATACATAAAATAAAAATACTGAAAAGTAAAATAAAATAAAATGCTAAGGTAAAAGGAATTACTTTTACTACTACTAATTTAGATATCTCCCATAAAATAATATATAAACTTGTGATAAATTTACCAACCGACCAGTCTGGCGGTATCCTGATTAAGTCAAATTAAGTCCAACCAGCCATTAAGGCGGAACCAAAAATAAATTTACCAACCGACCAGTCTGGCGGTATCCGTGATTAGTAAGGTTTAAACCAGATTTAAATTAAATTACCAACCGACCAATATAGCGGTATCCCTTATTAAGTCAATATTTTAAATAGTTAATATATTATTTTTAAGGGAGATTAATCTAAATAGCAATAGTAGAAGAATTACCTTTCACCCTAGCTGAAAAAGTTACTTCAACATGGTGAATAGTAAAAACTGTAAAAAGTAAAAATTAAATTACTATTATTACAAAAAGTAATTAAAATTATTTACAAAACTAAAAATAAAAAAAAACTAAAAAATAAAAATAAAAATTCTAGAGAGAGAAACTCTCTCTAGAGAGAGAAATCAAGAGAGAGAAAGGGTACATGAAAAATGAAAATTCGCGGCCTATTTATAGCAAAACAAAATTCACTGTTTGGAACTGTGCGCGCGTCGCGACGCTAAGGCGTTGCGCGTCGCGACGCTCAAATGTCGACGTGGCACAATGAGACGGCGACACGTAGCGAGGCGGCTAACTGTGCAACTGACACGTGTCAAGGCGGCTAATTCTCAATTATTGTGATGACGTCATTGATGACGTGGCGCTGACGTGGCGAGGCGGCTGACTGTTGACTTGTCGGCACAATGGGATTGCGACACGTGGCGACACGTGTCAAGCTCTGATTGGTTGAGGCTGACGTGGCACGTTGACTCTGTTGACCTTGTGACGTGTCTGATGACGTGGCTTGACACATGGCGAAGTTGACTCGTTGACCGATGACATGGCTGATGACGAGGCGACACGTGTCAAGTCTGAGTGTCGGCAGCATATGATGATGACACGTGGCACGGCGCACGTTAGCAGATCGGATGTGATGGTGACACGTGGCACGGCGCATTTTAGCAAAGTCAAACTTTTCAAATTGTTGACCCGTTGACCATGGCGCATTTTAGCAGAACCGGCACACGCTGGGCGTCGCGGCGCGCAGTGCTCCTGCGTCGCGACGCGAAGAAGACCAAAATACCCTGTTGACGCATTTTTGTCCGGTTTTGCCCCAAATTGCCTCCAGTGCTGTCCAAACTTTATTTATCTGCAAGATAACAATAAAACACATCAAAACGTTCATAAAACTCAAGAAACTATACAAAATATTAAGTTAAATGAGTGGGAATAGTGATATAAATACCACTCATCAGTCACCGATCTATTTAGATCAGACCTCCGCATGTTCGTTCGGTGTGGACCGATCCTCAGGATATCATGTGTGGGTCAAGATATGATCTGTCAGTTCTGTGTACAGAGCATAAGTAGTCCATATGTGATTAGCGATCAGTTAAATCCATGGTTGTGGTATACTTTGGAAATAAGTTCCGAGTGTCATTTAGAGATTGCTAATAGATACGTCGACGAGATTATACCTAAAGAGATTTGACGTTTATATCTATATCTCTGGGATACTCTCGATACATGTGACAGAGGGATTATACGTATGTAATGACCTCGACCTGTATGATTATGCTAGTTTATCTGTGGTCGTCATAATTTACGGGTGGGTAAAGTGTGGCAGGAAATTGGATTTCTTGACAGATATGCCTGAATCTAGAGAGTCCCACTAATGAAATATACCCGTAGAGCATTAGGGCGACTATTATAAATAATGGTGATTATTTATAAATCGTTTAACTATTAAACGAATGATACATGCATTAGGGGTCGAACCGTCATTTCCTAATTAATGTGTATTTGTGTTTAATATTTGATATTATTAAATACACATTAATTAATTATCAAATTATGATATTTGACATATATCATTAATATATGTATTTGAGATATTTAAAGTAAATATAATATATATTTGAGATATTTTTATTTAATTAATTATTTAATTATTTAATTGTTGAATGATTAAAGTAATTAAAATATAAATATCTTACCAAGTGATAATGATGGGAAATGATTAACAAGTGTATATTGTTGACTTATGCATTAAAGGAATTGTTATCAAAATGGTTTTGATAACTTAGATATTTATTTTAATAAGTTAAAAATTGAAAATATCATTTTCCTTTTTTCTTTGTTATTTTCAGCCACAACCCTACATATATAAAGTGTTATATTTTTCATTTGCTTCAACCTTTTGATAAGCCTACAAATATTACAAAAGAATAGGTTGAGAGAAAAAAGTGAAGAACTTGAGAAAGACTTGAAGAAAACTTGATTATAAAGTAAGTTTTTAAACTTTTCTTCAACTAGAAAAATGCCTCTAGGGTTCTTATCTACAACATAGTTTGTTCACACGATTTTCTACTCTCTTAATATTGCAATAAGTGGTTTGGAATTTTGAATTAAAGTAGTATGCATGTATATAAAAAAAAAGTGAGCTTGTAAATAGTTTATTAGCACACTTTTGATCATTTGATGATCTAATTGCCATTCTAGAGTTTTTGGGCCACTCATTGATGACCTAGAATTATTCTAGAGTTATTTCAAAGTGGTGAGACTTGTTTGGTGTGGTAGAGACTTGATTGAAACATTGGATTTATTTAATTTGGTGTAATTTGATCATATTTCTTCTTAATTGCCGTAAATGCCAAAAACTTTCCATTTTAATCATTTTAGTCCTAATTGTTCAAAACAAACTTAGGTGATTTCCAATCACAACCAAAATAATGTTTACATCAAATATACATGAAAACAGATTTCTGAAAACTTTTCCAGATTTTTCATTAATTACAGAATTGCCCCAAAACTTTACATTTTGATCATCTTGGTCCTTAAATTGACAAATACAATTTTAAGTGATTCCAAATCAGTACCAAAATGATTTTAACATGTCATACACATCAAATTATAAATTGAAACTCAAACCAAAATTTCTTACAAATTGCAATGAGCCCTTCCATGTTTCCAATTTTTGCATTTTAGTCCAATCTTGTTCAAAACAAGTTAAGATGAAATCCAATCATCACCAAACTTAATATACATCATATATATGTCATTACACAACACATATACGAAAAGCCCCTAATTTGGAAAGGGTATAAACCCTAATTTAACAATAACATCAATTCGTAAGAAATTATTGGTTTGAGTTGCAATTTGTAATTTGATGTGTATGACATGTTAAAATCACTTTGGTACTGATTTGGAATCATTCAAAATTGTATTTGACAATTCAAGGACCAAAATGATCAAAATGTAAAGTTTTGGGGTAAATCTATAATTAATGAAAAATCTGGAAAAGTTTTTAGAATTTTGTTTTCGTGTATATTTGATGTAAAATCATTTTGGTTGTGATTGGAAATCACCTAAGTTTGTTTTGAACAACTTAGTACTAAAATGATTAAAATGAAAAGTTTTTGGCATTTACGGTAATTAAGAATAAATATGATTTCTTAGGTAAAAATTTCAGATTTTTATTATTGAGTAATTAAAATAAATAAGTTTATTTTAACTGTTCAAGAAAATGTTTTGAAATCGGAAATTTTTGATTTTTCGAGTTCCGCTGCGTTACTCGTACTACCCCTTAGAACCCCCAACAAAAGTGGTATCAGAGCGAGTCTGATTCTAGGCCCTTGATATGATTAGCCATTTAAATCTAATGTTTGATCTTGTCTTTGCTTGATACATGCATGTTTTAATTTAATTTGATTAAATTTAGGGTGTATGACACTTTGCGGAAAATCCCTAATTAATAAGGTTTAAAGTAACTATTATAGAGATATTTGTTTCTTGGTTCGCCTTGTCAATATGGTTTATGGATATATGTTCTACGACTACATCCGAGAACGTGCCAAAGCAGTGAGGGTGTAGCCGATAGAAATTTATTTATGCCGGATGTATACTTGATACTAGATAAATTCAAGCGAAAGCGGAATCCTGAACGTGCCAAAGCTGTCAGGGTTACGCAAGTAGCTTGAGTTTATCATTGATGAGTTTAACCTTGGTACGCCTCCTTGTGAACGTGCCAAAGCTGTCATAACGAGAAACGGCCAGAACCAAAACCGGAGTCATAATGAGTGTGATTGACAATGAGTTGTCTACCTGAGAATATACGTAGGCGAGATCGTGATAAAGTTGTGAGTCGAAATATATTCATGGAATCCACTTACCATTATGGAATTCTATTTAATTATTGAATTCTCATTTTTCATTGGGGATTGCGATATTACGTAAAATAGTGGGAGTGTAACATCCCAGATTTTCGGAACTGTTCTAGAAGATTCCCGGAACGATATTATAGTCTCGGAGCATGATGATAACAAAGAATAATAGTTCAAGTGATGTCATATGGGTTGGAATAATAGATTATGATTTTTCGTCGCGTCGGAAAACGCGGGGGATCAAAAGTCAGATACGCGATTTTTGTAAAACGTGTAAAGTTTTTATTTTTGGTCACATAAGGAGCAAACGAACTCCGATCGCGTTTTTATTTTCGTGTTGAACACGTTTCGAGAATCACATCAGAAGGGCTCCGAAATTGCGATATTCCAGAAGGTTCCAGAATAGAGGCTGATCAGTAATTTCACGAGGGCTTAGTTGATATTTTCCAGAAGAGTATATAAAGCCTTAAGGTTTCGGGAAATTGCAAAAAGGGCAAACCCAAATCAAAACACACACACGCCCCATTAACCCATTTTGGCGTGAAGAAGGAGATTGGTCGCGCCGGTGGCCTGCCGGCCACCTCCGGCCGGCGCGACCGTCAAAAAATGGACACCCGGCCACCGTGCATCTGATGGTGGCCGGCGGCGATGCTAATACGCCGGCGAACGGCGGCAGGGAGTGGTTAAAGGCGCGGAGGTGGGTTTCCCGATCCCGGCTCGTCGGTGTGTTTCACGGCCTGAGCCACCTACCAAATCGAAGCCCTCGGAGAGTACTACGAGTATACGGAGACGGTTTCACTGAACATAGGCTGGTTGCACGCGAAACGAGGAAAGAAGATTCAGATGAATGGTAGGCCCAGATGAACAGTAACTCCGATCAGAATTCCGATCGCACCAGCGCGTTCGTATGGCCGTTGGGAGTCCGAATATGGCCTCAGAATTTCGGTACGACTCTCCGTTTAGATTTTGTTATTTTCAAGTATATCAATTTATATTCGGATGTTTCCGGTAGTTTCGTAGTGTAACGAATTTGCATGAAATGAACTGAATATGATTTAATATGTTAAAGCGATGCTTGTGGTAAAATTCGAGAGAAAACAGATTAGATTTGATCGATCCGATAGAATTAGCGAGTTTCCGGTAAATCAGAATTTCTCGCGCGATTGAGCGTAGGTGACCGTAATCTTGAGGATAATATAAATATGGTATTGCGAGGATAATTGAATAATTTTGGAATAGTTCGGAGGGTTTGAGACCTTTCCATAGCGTTTGCGGAGACTTTTCCGTAAGTTTTTGCCGGAAACGCGTAAAACGAGAATCCGAGCTATCTAGTTAGTTTAGAACAGTGTATGAGTATATAATAGAGTAGTGAAGTTCGAATCGTAGTATATAAAGAATTCGTGTATTCCGAAAAGTCCGTAGTTTAGTATAGATAAGTTGAAAGTTCCGCAAATAGCGGTTCTGACATATGTTATTTTTTTTGACAGATCGGACCCCGGATTGCGGGCATTCGATTAGCCAGGTAAGTAACTCATGCTTCTAATACTTAAAAGATTTTGTAATGTTCGAAATTAGTTATGTAGTAAAGTTGTGTATAGTATATGCATGAAACATGTATATATTTATATATAAAGATGAGTGTGGAAGAAAGAAGCAGTTGTATTAGATACACATATAGACAAGAATAAGCAATTATAAGCAGAGGTATGAGTAAGAGATAAGTATGAGCATATAAAAGAATAGAGACACATATGTAGGTATAAACCAGTAAGTATATTTAGATAAGAACATATGAATAATGTCATAAATATAATTTAATGAGACTTGGGTATGGGGGATGTAGAAACTACACCCTAGGGAATAGGATTAGAGTTATAAATGAGGTAAACATATATGAACTAGTGTTATGAAGGAAAGTTTGAAATTTATGCGTTATATAAGAATATTAGCAACATGAGTATAGCTACGAGTATATAAAATGATAAAGAGCATAAATGAATAGTATATGCATAGTATGAGAATATATAAAAGATTATGACTTGAGATTCTTGAGCACAAGTTGATAGTTAGAAAATGGCAAATCAGTTTAAGAACTAAGACATTGGAACTCGTATACGTTTGATGTCTGATATAGTAGAAGAGCTTCGATTATGTATGTATAAATATAAATTATGCAATATATTGTTTTTGAGCTACCAGCAAGGTAAGTTATAGAGGTAAGCTAAGTTATGATGGTTTGAATATGTGCATGTATAGATAAATATAGATATGTATGAACGTAAGATAAATTTAACATGTTTTAGTTTGAGTAAGCATTCTGTTGATATTTGAGCATATAGTCTGTAAGATCATTATAGATGGAATCATGACTAGAGTAGAGAGAAGCATGAGAAATGCATATATGCATGTGCATGTGTGTGTGTTTAAGTTTTCAGTAGTTAAACAAACGATAACAATGTTTTCAACAATTTTAAATGTTTTAAAGAAAGATTTCAAATGCTTTTGGAAAGAATCGTATTTAAGAAAATGTTTTTACAGTTTGAGTTACATATTATGGTTTATGTTTTCGGGGCATGAGGTAAAACCTCACCACAATATGTAACTTGAGATACAGTTCAGAATTGACGGATACTTTGGAATTGACGGATATCGTAGCATGTGCACATGTGGAGGACTGAGGGGACGCTCTCAGATCCTCGAGCAGGACTAGGGGCTACAGGGTCCCAAAATCCTGATTTCAGAGCTGGGTTGTTACACTGCAGTTGAGTTATGGTCCTGGGTGTAGAGCTCTACGTTGCTAGTTGAGTATTGGTCCTGGACGTAGGGTACCACCAGTTCTAGTGATGCCTAGTTGAGTGATGGTCCTGGGTATCGAGTGCATCCAGATGAGTGATGGTCCTGGGTGCATAGCAGTTTTCAGTTTTAGATTTTCAGTTTTCAGATTTTCAGCTTTCAGATTTTAGATTTTATACAGCTTTTAGATTTTCAGTACATAGTTTTCAAAAACCAGATTTTAGTATACAGTTTTCAGAAAATAGATTTTAGAGATGGTTTCCTGAAACTAGAGATTTGAAGGATGTTTTCAGCAAGTTTGATTTTAATTGAGATTTTCATAAAGAGTTTCAGAAAACGGCTTTCCAGAAAAGGTTTTCAAAAAAAATATCTTCTAAACCATATGGCATGTTAAAGTTGAAAATAGATTACCAGTTATGCATATGGATTATATATTCTATTTATCGTTTGGAAGTATATAGTTGGCTTTAATATATATGATGACATGTTTGCATCAGTATGCATATATGGCTGACTTTGCGTGAAGCATGTTTTTATTGAAGTTACATTTTGAAGAGTACAGGTGCATGGTAATATAACCTTATTTAAATGTACAGATAGCAACGATGATTATATGAGTTGTATGCCTACTTAGAAAGAACATATGGTAAAAATGCTAGGACATGTTGTAATGATTACATGTGTATGTATACATGATCAGTGGTAGTAAGTTAAGTGTCTGACAGAGGTAATATACTAGTTCAACCGATTTGATGATATTTCAAAAAGAATACAAGAAAGAAGCTATAAAGATTACTTAAGTTAAGTAGCAAAGAGAAGTTAAAGAGCAGAAAAGTGAGAAGTTAATAGATTAGCATAGCGAAAGCGCGATGGATTTTGATATGATATTTATTAATAATGTAGAGACTTGATGCGTATGATGTAGAGGTGTGAAAATAATAGTTAGAAAACATGATCTAGTATGACTAAGCAGATAAAAGGATCAGTATCAAGTAATATGCTCGTAAAGGAAATTAGAAAAAGGAAAGCCAAAGTATGTTTACAGATAGATAAAAGACCGATAATACAGTTTGTGTTTTTCTAATTAGTTAGAAAGACTGGTAGCAAGTAATATGGAAATAAGACGGGTAAGGGTCATATGATTATTTCAAACTTTGATAATGTTTTAATGGTTTCATAATCAATTCAAGTTAATACCGAAACATAACTTAGACTTTGTATATGTTTGTATGCTCAAGTTATGAGCAGGGTTACTTACTGACTCATTACAACTCACACCATTTCAGTTGTTAGTTTTGCAGGTCAGTAGTAGTCTCTTAGAACCAGCAGTAGTTCGGTGAAGACTTTGAAGATAGTGGATCGCCCCAATTGCAGTCGAGAGAGTGTTGAGTCCTAGGTCGAGTTATGGGTCCTCACAGCCTTTGTCTCTATACTTGCATTTGTACCTTATATATATAAATCATGTAATATCATAGTTTATTTTGAGTTCTGGCCGGAGGCCAAGTATTTGCATTTTGTTTTCTGAGTTCAGGCCTGAGGCCTTGATTATGTTTGAATATGTTTTGAGTGGCATAACAGATTGTCTCTTGGTGCTGGCTATAAGCCAGGTTGCATGATGTTCTGCATACATCATGCTGAAATTTCGTCAGATTCAGAGGATTATGGAGATGGGTTTTCCTGTCTCCTGCCGGTAGCATCCTGGCCTAGGTGGGATGTTACAGGGAGGCACTGTTAAGTTTAAAATATTCCATAACTTAAGCAGTGTGTAATATTATGAAAATTACCGCCTGTTTGTTTTCCTTAGTCTATAGTAGATAGAATTAAACTTTTAATCCACTACTTACATATTTTAATATGTTGTTTCTGACTTGACTTATGGTTTCACTTTTCTGGAATAGCTTCTAGATACTATTAGACTAGGATATTGATAGATTAGTCTAAATCATCGGGAACTGTTGTTCTGATTTTCTTTAAAAATCAAGATGGTTAGTGACTTAGTTACTAAGTCATGATAGATAATCTAGATAGATATCTGTAGGAGGGAAGCGGGGTTTACCGCTATGCATATGATGCTCGGCGACCATGACATTGTTGGGCTCGCAGGCCGTAGAGGTACGGAGTAGCCCGCGAGGGACTAAATCGGAGAATAAAGGAGTCGCCACCCAGTGTGAACTGGGAAATGATTTAAGGCCACACTCACCCCTCGCAAGGGAAGACCTCAAACCGTTGGGTTCAGAACTGTCCCTTACTTATGCCAATATAATGGACGGGTTCACACAATGGTATAACCAAGTCTTATGCAGCACATGCAAGATAATTCAAATTTGCACATCCATAAACACGAATATAAATAAAAGCAAATGCATAGTTCCAAAAGTAAATTTAAATAAAGAAGTACAATAATGTAAATTATAAAGAGAGTAAAAAATGTTAATAATAAATGCAAATAATGAAACGCATAATGAAAAATAAAATAACTAAAGAGAAGAAAATGCATAAAATATAAAGAGAGAGATTGTCCAGTGTGTGCGCGTTCGTGTAGCGTTCGTAAACGGATTCGAACTAAGTGTTCCAGAGAGTTCACATTCATAGTCTTTGAGAACGCGTTCGAACCGAGTGAGGCAGAATGCATACGTTCGAGTTGCGTTTGAAAACGCGTTCGAACAGTATTACAAAGATAACATCAACAATGACATAAACATGCATATATGAATATTTCCCAAGCGGTACGTGGAGTTGTATCCCAAGTACAAACCGCACTACCGTCCATTCGGATTTGGCTACCGAATTTATTTATGGGTTTCCATCTGATACACCGCAAGGGATAATACACACGATCATTAATGTAATGTAAACGGATGCGAAATAATATAGCAAAACATAAATAAAAGTAAAAGTAAGACGATAAAATAAATGCGATAAAATAAAATAAAGATAAACAGTAAAATAAATGCGGAATAAGAAAATAACAACGAAAGTAAATGAATAAAATAACTAATAAAAAAAAATAACGAAACTCCAAAGAAAGATGTGACCAAAAGTTTTGGCTTCTTTGATATAGGACCTCACATACCTGGTTGGACGTATTTCACGTTCAACCAGGCATGCCGTGTCCAGAACAAAATAAATGTAGTAAATGGTGCCCTCAGGTCTTACCTTTTAATTCATTTTCTTGGAAATGTGTTAGGCCGTCGCCGGAAGGATTAAAACTTGTTGTTTTTATGGTTTGTTGATTCACTGTTTCTACTCGCTGTTTCACTGTTTTGGGCTTTTATTTTGTGGTTTTTTGGACTTTTTTTTGGGCTAATTTTGGACTGTTTTAGGGACTGTTTTTGGACTATTTTTGGACTGTTTTTTGGACTGGATGTTCGGTGGTTTAGGTTGATGTTTGCTTACTGGTTTTGGTGCTTTGTTTTGTTTCGGTCAGGTGGCTTAGTTTTGTTAATGTTTTATGTCGATGGTGGGGCAGTTTTGTTGATGTTTTGTGTCGGTGGTGGGGAAATTTCATTACTTTGTGTTTTGGCAGGGTTGGCTTGATTGTTATTGCTTTGTGTGTGTATGAGTCGTGTGTGTCTTCTTTTGTGGGCTGATGTCGTGTGTGTGTCTTGCTATTTGCGGCCGATCCAAGGAAGAGAAGAAGAGATGTGTGAGTGTTTTGTTTTAGGTTTTTGTTTTTTTTTTCGATTCTTGTTCACGTCTGTGTCTCTAGTGTTGATGCCATGAAGGTTGAGAGAAAGTGTGAAGGTTTTTGTTTAGTGTTTGTCGTAAGTGTCTTAGGTTTTGTTTGTTTGTGTTTTATTGTTGTCGGTGGAGGGCTGCTAGGTCTGGAGGGTTATTATATCGGTTGCTGGTAGTTCTTGTTTATTTGTGTTCTTTGTATTGTTTCGGCCTTGGGTGATTTTTTTGTGCTGGTTTGTTCACGGTGGAAGAAAGAGAAGAAAGTGAGAGAAAGTGTAAGGTTTTTCTTATCAAATTACCGTGAGTGTGTGAGAGAGAGAGAGAGCTAGCCCTCACTTGGTTTGGTCCCCCTTTTTATAGTTGTGCTTCCTAGGGTTTTTGTTAGGCATCATAGGGTTTCTTTTCTTATTCTTTTTGTATGTGTGTCCGCCACCCTCTCTCTTTTTGCCTTGTGTGTCAAGATTTTCTTTCCATATTAATGTGTTTGAGGGATTTCCAATCTTTTCTAATTTGGAAGGTGATTTGAAGAGGATTTGGCACATCTGTTTTGCATGGGGTTTTATTATTTTGGGAAGGCTTGGGCGTGTGTGCTTTGTGGATGGGTTACATGGGCCTTGTGTGGTGTGGGCGTGTATTTTCAGGATAAATGGGTTTTAATAGGTTGCGGGAGTTTTTTGGGCCGAGGCTAAGGTTTGAAACAGAAATTGACTAAGCGAATCTGAGGCTAGCTAGTGAGTTCAAATCCAATAAGGCACTAATTTTATATCTTTCCCTTCCGGCATTAGTCCCGTGACTTCCGCAACTTTTCAGGTAGTGCCTCTATACGAGGCTCATCATTGGGCTTCAAGCAAAAATGCAGTGCCTACAGTGACCCCCACTTTGATGGGGCTTGTGCAGTGTGTGACAGTGACAACCCTATAAAAGTTATGCATGCATTTTTACTTACCTTGTTCGTCGTTTGTCGCCGGACTTACCAATTGTTTTGCGAGATGCTTCGAACTGAGTTGATTTGGTGACACGGTGCTTTGACCCTGGTTCATTCCCAAACTGTTACTGACATGAGATGGTTCATTCCCGAACCATTACTGTTGTGAGATGGTTCATTCCCGAACTGTTACTGGTGTAACATGGTTCATTCCCGAACTGTTACTGATGAGAGATGGTTCATTCCCGAACCATTACTAATGAGAGATGGTTCATTGCCGAACTGTTACTGGTGTGACATGGTTCATTCCCGAACCGTTACTGATGAGAGATGGTTCATTCCTGAACCATTACTGGTGTGATATGGTTCATTCCTGGACCATTACTAATGAGAGATGGTTCATTCCCGAACCGTTTCTGATGAGAGACGGTTCAGTCCCGAATCTTTACTGATGAGAGATGGTTCATTCCTGAACAATTACTGATAAGTGATGGTTCATTCCCAAACCGTTACTGATGAGAGATGGTTCATTCCCGAACCGTCCTCAGCTTCATTCCTGAACTGAGTTGAGTTGATGGCGAGGTGCTTCGACCTCTAGGCTTCATTCCCGAACCATGATGGGCTTCATTCCCAAACTGAGTTGAGTTGATGGCGAGGTGCTTCGACCACTGGGCTTCATTCCCGAACCTTATGGGCTTCATTCCCGAACTGAGTTGAGTTGATGGTGAGGTGCTTCGAATTCTGGGCTTCATTCCCGAACCATCCTCGGCTTCATTCTCGTACTGAGTTGAGTTGATGGCGAGGTGCTTTGAACCATTCTGGGCTTCATTCCTGTACTAAGTTGAGTTGATGGCAATGTGCTTCGACCTCTAGGCTTCATTTTCGAACCATCATGGGCTTCATTCCCGAACTGAGTTGAGTTGATGGCGAGGTGCTTCGACCTCTTGGCTTCATTTCTGAACCATCATGTGCTTCATTCCTGAAGTGAGTGGAGTTGATGGCGAGGTGCTTCGAGCTCTAGGCTTCATTCCCGAACCATTATGGGCTTCATTATTGAACTGAGTTGAGTTGATGGTGAGGTGCTTCGACCTTTGGGCTTCATTCCTAAACCATCTCTAGGTGATAACGTTTTGGTCCATCTGTGTGACTCTTTGATCCATTGGGGAGTTTTTTCTATGATGATGAGGTGCTTCGACCTCTGGGATTCATTCCCAAACTGCTGATAATGTGGGCCTCAATCCCAGGCTTCCTTCTTGAATTGTCGAACTGATTGGGGTGAGGCATTTCGCCCCCTGATCCATCCTCATTCTCGAGGCTCTTTGCTCGTCTTTATTCTTGAGGTTGTTCTCTATTCCTGGAGTGCCATTCCTGGCTTGCTCATCCTCACCCCAAGGAGTTGCTCGTCCTCATTCCTGAGGTTGTTCTCCATTCTCGGAGTGCCATTTCTGGTTTGCTCATCTTCGCCACTTTTTCATTTTCTTCAAAGCCTGCGAACAGAAAACAAAAATTATGTATATGCGACATGTATGCATGGATGCATTCCCTATTTCGTTGGGTTTTCTTTTTCTAATTGGGTTGATGTCATCTTTGGTTAGGAATTCCTTGTGCTCTTCTGCTCATGAGAAACTCTAGTCGCCCTTTGGCCTGCTTGCAGTTTCCTTCTGCCAGTTCTCTTCTGGTGATTGCTCAGTTCTCTTTGGTCCCATGGCTCGAGATCGCACCGTGTCCCTTGTTCGCGGGGTGGTAGACTGGTCGCCCATAGACTTGGATCAGCTTTATGCTCTTTGCTACCTGCATCGAGTCAAGGTGGGTTTCGTTTTTTGAAAGCTATCTCATCCTTTTTGGGATACTGAAAGTCATGTCTTCCGATTCCCAAAATATGCCCTCTTTCGGAGGAGTTTGCTGCCATTCTTAGCTTGAATTTTTCTCATATTACCCTTCTGGTGATGTTGCGTTTCCAATGTCTACCTTCGGGAGGCCTTCAAAGTTTTCCTTGTTTTGCAGGTTCGTACTATCTTTTGCTTAAGCTGTCTCCCAATAGTTAAACATATTATTGTGCTCAAAGAACGCCCAATAATGAAACCAGCGAACCTTCAAACACTCAATGCAACTCAAATCCATGTCTTTGAATAAATCATCTAAGCCAGACTCACAATGTGTGTGTGTAAAGGTTCATTTATAGCTTAATTCCTAGGTAAGCCAACTCAATGATTTCATTTAAAAATTAGGATCGATGGGTCAAACCAACCTAGATGTCTCAATTATGCCCTGTAATTTCTTTTCTGTGCTCAGTATAGAATGATTTTCTTTTACTTTTCTTTTGTCTCTTTTTTTTTTTGGAACTTTTCTTTTTTTTTTCAACACACCTACCCTCTAAGGTAGCATTTCTCCTCATGGTGGTCCTAATACTCACCCATGGGTAGCTTCACGCTTATCGGTTATAGGTGGTTTAATTTCTTTGCTTTGGAGACTTTTCATTTATTTTCAACCATACCACACATCATAACACAAGCAAATCAGGATAGACATCTAAACAAACAGTTATTCATTGACCTGTAATTTCTTCAACTATTCACTTTGTCGACTACTTAGGTTTTCACTACTAAGAACCTATGATTAAGTGCTTACGAGTCTAATATAGATCAACTACTCAAAGCATCAAATAACAGTACATAAATAACTTATCGTATCTAAGATTTCACCCGAAATCAAATAATTTCATCATTGGACTCATGCTTAAAAAACAAAAAAAAAATTATGGCTGAAGGCCCCCCAATGGTCCTTTTATTCTGGCTGTAAAATTTTCTTTTTCTTTTCTTTTTCATGCAAGAAGCCTGGTGGTTGAGAGTTTGGAAGACAAAACTTTTGGGCAGACCGGAGGTGATCATGTAGGCGTGTGGTAGAACAGAGTGGTAGTTGGGTTGTTCTTTTTCCGGGTTGTATATCTTATAGGTGCCAATGAGGTCTTGGATCTCATGTCTGAGGCGGTCGCAATTGTCAGTTTCGTGGCCTTTTTCCTGATGGAAGTGACAGTATAGGTTTAGGTCGAAGTAGTGTGGCACAGGGTTTGGAAATGGTCTAGGTTCTAAGGGTCTTAGGAGTCCTTGCCTTTACAGTTTTTCAGACACCTTTGACAAAGGTCTACCAAGATTGGAGAATCGCCTATTTATGATGGCAACGACCTCAGTAGGAGCGAGCTTGGTATTTGAAGGCCCTCCAATGGTCCTTCTATTCTGGCCATAAAACTTTATGTTCTCGACTTCTTCTTCCTTGATATCCATGACAGTTTCTCTTAGCTATCGAAAGTCACTAATCATGGAGGTAATTCTCCTCAGCTTGTTATAGATGGAGGGCTTTGTGCCCTTAATGATCATCTTGATCTGGTCCTTCTCCGAGGGCTGAGTCTGCATCTTCAAGAGCTGGCTTCTCCAACGATCCACATAATCTTTGAAGCTCTCATCTGGCTTCTGTTTAATGTTTTCTAGGTCACGGAGTGACAAGTCTATATCCAGGTGTGTGACATATTGGTTCAGAAAGGCCTCTACTAATGCCTTCCAGTCATCCCTGACCTTTCTCCCTAGGCCGTGATACCATACAATGAGCGCCCCTTCTAGTGACATCCCGAACATCTTCTGCACCTGGCGCTTCGACAAACCCACTGAACTCATCACTGAAACATATTACCGGAGATGGACCCTAAGATCTATGTTCCCGTTGAACTTGGCCATGTCAGGCATCTTAAACTGAGGATGCAACTGTTATTCGAAAGTCATCGCATCATAGTCTAATAGATCTTCATGTTTACCCTTCAGCTTGCGGGTAACTGACTCTACTTGTTCTCTGAGTTTCTATAGTTCTACCTGAGACCCGACTACCCTTCTCGCGGCATACTCAGCCATGTCATCATAAAAAATATGGATTTCTTCGCTCACCATATTCAGAGGCACCTCATGCCTGTCATTCTCATTATTTTCTATTCCCACTGTGTGGGGTACTGCCAGACTGGCCAAAGCGTTGGTCAAAGCATATAGTTGCTCAGTAATTTTGGTGATGTTGGTCTCCAACTGATCCATGCGGGAATCTTCGATTATTGACGCATTCATGCTTTCTAAACTCTACTTGAAAAGTCTTCCTTCTTCTCTAACCCAACAGATATCTATGATGGCGTTTAAGACAAGGAGTTGGCATGATGTGTGTATGCATGTGATGCATGAGATGCATGTGATTATCAAAACAACATATATCATTTCGACCTTATTCCTCCCACACTCGTAGTAAGTCCATTTCTGTCCTAGGTATGGATTATTTTATGCACCAATATGGGGTACACAAAATCGTTCTCTCATACGCTAAAATGAACCTTGGCTACTTCAGTCCATTTCCATAGGTAAAAGACAAAAAACCGCCCATTTACAGTATTGATTATGCCTATTATATGGATCGTGCCATTGTCTAGAAATGATGAATTGGGCCTTCGATAATCACGGTTGTGGGGATGGACTTGGAGATATCCAAAAGTATACAAATATGCCATAACAAGGCGTATCCTTCCTGGATGAAAGCCAGTGCGGATATCAGACTCATGCATTTGGCATATTCGGATCATGTTTGGACCTTCTAAGCCCATCAAGGACTTTATACAAGTTGGCCCGTTATCATTTTAAAGCGTTCAATTAGATTATCGTGAGGTGCAAACTTGTCCCAGTTGAAAAGGCCCAACAGGTTTACACTTTTACGATAAGGTGGCTAAACAACTTCAAATGATAGGGGGCCCAAACATAAGGTGGCCCATCATCATTTTGAAAACTTTTGGCCCAATTACCATAAGATTCAAACTTGTCTCAGTTTAAGTGGCCCAACAAGTTCGTATCCTATGACGAGAGGTCCAAATGGATCCAAATGATAATGGTCCCAAACACAGGCATAGAGGGTAGCTTCTATAGGACATATAACTATGGTTCATATGTGGGCTTATAAGGGTATGGATAAAGGCTCCCGCCGGCGAAGGGTTACTCACAACTAGGTCTCCCCCCTCAAGGGTTCGAGCGACCAAGTGAGCACCTTTTTTACACCCTAAGGTACGTGCCAACGAGTGATGACGCCATATAATGATCCGCCGCTTTGAGTGAAAGTGATTTCACGATACATAGCGCCATTGGGGTAAGAAGGGTATGCAAAATATATGAGACTTGGGTAACCAAAGCCAAAGCCACGAACACTACAAGGCATTATTTCGGGGCTAATTCTCTATCCCCAGTGGAGTCGCCATCTGTAGGAGCGAAGAAGGGTTTATTGCTATGCCTATGATGCTCGGCAACCACGACACTGTTGGGCTCGTAGGCCGTAGAGAGTACGGAGTAGCCCACGGGGGACTAAACCGGAGAATAAAAGAGTCTCCACCCAGTGTGACCTGGGAGATAATTTAAGGCCGCACTCACCCCACGCAAGGGAAGACCTCAAACCGTTGGGTTCGGAATGGTCCTTACTTATACCAGTATATGGACGGGTTCACACAATGGTATAACCAAGTCTTATGCAGCACATGCAAGATAATTCAAATAAACACACAAATTTGCACACCCATAAACACGAATATAAATAAAAGCAAATGCATAATTCCAAGAGTATATTTAAATAAAGAAGTACAATAATGTAAATTATAAAGATAGTAAAAAAGGTTAATAATAAATGCAAATAATTAAACGCATAATGCAAAAAAAATAACTAAAGAGACGAAAATGCATAAAATATAAAGAGAGAGATTGGCCAGTGTGTGCGCATTCGTGTAGCATTCATAAACGCGTTCGAACTAAGTGTTCCAGAGATTTCATGTTCGTATAGCGTTTGAGAACGTGTTCGAACGGAGTGAGGCAAAATGCATGTGTTCGAGTTGCGTTTGTGGGGCAGTTTTGTTGATGTTTTGTGTCGGTGGCGGGGCAGTTTCTTTGCTTTGTGTTTTGGTAGGGTTGGCTTGATTATTATTGTTGTGTGTGTGTGTGTGTAGGAGTCATGTGTGTATTATTTTGTGGGCTGATTCCGTATGTGTGTCTTACTGTTTGCGGCCGATCCAAGGAAGAGAAGAATATCTGTATGAGTGTTTTGTTTAAGGTTTTTGTTTTTTCGATTCTTGTTCACGTGTTTGTCTCTAGTGTTGATACCATGAAGGTTGAGAGAAAGTGTGAAGGTTTTTGTTTAGTGTTTGCCATATATGTCTTAGGTTTTTTTTGTTTGTGTTTTATTGTTGTCGGTGGAGGGCTGCTAGGTTTGGAGGGTTATTATTTCGGTTGCTGGCAGTTCTTTTTTATTTGTGTTTTTTGTATTGTTTCAGCCTTGGGTGATTTTTTTGTGCTGGTTTGTTCACGGTGGAAGAAGAAGAAGAAAGTGAGAGAGAGTCAAGGGTTTTTCATATCAAATTGCTGTGAGTGAGAGAGAGAGAGAGAGCTAACCCTCACTTGGTTTAGTCCCCTTTTAAAGTTATGCTTCCTAGGGTTTTTGTTAGGCATCCTAAGGTTTCTTTTCTTATTCTTTTTGTATGTGTGGCCGCCACTCTCTCTCATTTTGCCTTGTATGTCAAGATTTCTTTCCATGTTAATGTGTTTGAGGGATTGCCAATCTTTGCTAATTTGGAAGGTGATTTGAAGGGGATTTGGCACATGTGTTTTGCATGGGGTTTTATTATTTTGGGAAGGCTTGGGCGTGTGTGCTTTGTGGATCGGTTACATAGACCTTGTGTGGTGTAGGCATGTATTTTGAGGATAAATGGGCTTTCATTGGTTGCGGGGGTGTTTTGGGCCGAGGCTAAGGTTTGAAACAGAAATTGACTAAGCGAATCCGAGGCTAGCTAGTGACTTCAAATCTGATAAGGTACTAATTTTAGAGTTTTCCCTTCCGGAATTCGTTTCCCGTGACTTCCGTAACTTTTCAGGTAGTGCCTCTATACGAGGCTCATCATTGGGCTTCATGTAAAAATACAATGCCTACAATATCCGTCTTAGGATATTATTTTGTAGAGAGAATAGTTTCTTATGCAGTAAGAATTGACACGAATCAGTTCATGTCTCGAGATTCTTGACTGGCATTAAGAAATCCCCATTAGGTATTTGTTTATCTGATAATGATATTTCTTAGCTTTAGTTACCTTTTGAGGCAATGTGTCTGACACAGTTTGCTAATTAATTATTTGCAATTATTGTGAACAATTGAAAGCAAATTATAAAGCTAAAGAAAGGAGATGTGTATAGTTTTGTATAGAAAATATTGATTCTCACTATACGACAACTATAGGTATTGGATACCAGATCTCTCATCTAGTTATTTGAATATTATTCAATGATTATTTTGATATTTGATATCAGAACTTGCAACTATTGGATAATTACTTGTTCTCTATATATAATTGTTATATATATTTTAATACAACTAGTAGTCTCATTGACGTAGAGATAAACATTAAGAAATATTCGAAACATTAGATGCTTATTCCGTATGGTAAAAGATGGTCTGAATATTGTATTCTGGAATGTGATTAAATCTCATTTAACCAATGATTGTCATTGGAGCATAAAATTTATTTAACTGATACATTAGATGTAAGTAGTTTAATGAATTGTATAATTTCTTAAGATAGTTTTCTTTACTTCATAACTTAGTTGATGAATTGTCATAACTTAGTTATGTGTTTCTGAAAGAACACCTGTTGAACGTCTTGAAAGATTCAAGAACTTTCAATCTATTCTGATGAAATACAGATAGAACATCTTTGATTAGTTCAAACATATTCGATCTGGAGTTTTGAAAACTTTTTCCTTAAAATTCATAACAAGTCTTTGAATTATTTAAAGATCTTTGATATGATCAAATGTATGAATTTATGGAAATTAGTTCTAAAATTATTCCGTGAATATGATTCTTACTCAATATAATTCTTCCACGGTTCCATCTAGATGGAATTGGACAGTGGGAGTAATCGAATCTTATACCAGAGGAGGAAGTGTTGAATGAAACCGAAACCCTTCTTTTAAGTTCCTTCGTCTGTCACTACATGATGCGGCATGCCATACCGACAAATGAGGTTCCGAGCTATAAACTTTGCCATCTGTTTTGTTGTAACATTACGGAATGATTCGGCTTCCACCCACTTCGAGAAGTAATCTACTGCCACTACTATGAAACGATGCCCATTTGATGCATTCGGTCGAATTTCACCAATCATATCAATCCCCCATGCTGAGAAAGGCCACAGCTCTGACAACCAGTGCAATTCTGTGTGCGGTAAGTGATTCAAATTACCATGTGCTTGACAGTGATGACAGTGCTTTACCATCTTCGCGCAGTCTGCTTCCATGGTTGACCAATAAAAACCTTGTCTCACTATCTTGCGGGACAGATTCAACCCGTTCATGTGCGGACCACATACACCGGCGTGTATTTCTTCCATTACATGCTGAGCTTCTTCCTTTCCCAAACACTTCAACTGAATACCGTTTGCCTGCCTCTTGTACAGTTCCCCTTTCAAAGTCACATACTGGGAAGCTAACTTCTGAATGGCTATTCTTCTTTTCTTTTCTGCCCGCCCCCTCCGGGAATTCACCATGTTCCAGATACTCTGAATTTATAATACCAGGTTTACCGTCGTCAAGCTCAACTTCCAGAATTCTTTCGGTCTCATAAACAGTTTACTTGCTGTTGTCAGTATCAACGGTTTCATCACTAACTTCTCTGGATTTTCCCAAGTCGCTGCTAGTGTAGCCAATGCATCTGCCATCTGATTCTATTCTCTTGGTAAGTGTTGAAACTTACACTCGAGGATAACCTGTGCCAATTTTCTGAGGTGAAAAAGATAAGGCTTCAACCGTTCCTCCTTCAATTCCCATTCTCCTCGCATCTGCTGGACTACAACATAGAATCTCCGTAGATTTCCACACTCCCCGCCTTCAAGGCTATCAATACTGTCAAACCAAAAGCACATGCTTCATACTCGGCCATGTTGTTAGTCACTCTGAATGTCAACCTCTTGGCCAAAGGCAAAGTCTCTCCCTCAAGGGTCACTATCACGATCCCGATTCCGGCTCCCTTGTAATTCACTGCCCCGTCAAAATACATCTTCCATCTCTGAACTGTTATTGCTTGGATCTCTTCGTCTGAAACTCAAACTTATACTGATCCCCCTCAACAGGTTGCAATGCCAGAAACTCCGCTACTGCTCGCCCCTTGATCACTTTGGAGGTGAGATACTCAATGTCAAACTCTGTCAACAATACCAACCTTCGGCCCAGTTTTCCCACTAGCGAAGGCACTGAATGAAGATATTTCAGAGGATTCTCCTTTGCCACCACCTGGATCTTGTAAGACTGGAAGTAATGTCGCAACTTTCTGGAAGCCCATACCACTGCAAGACAGATCTTCTCAACCTCCTGATATCGAGCCTCATACGGGAGCATCTTCTTACTCAGATAATAAACTGCATGTTCTGCCCCTGTCTCATCTGCCTGTACCATCATAGCCCCCAATGCTTCTGATTCTATAGCCAAATACAATATCAAAAGGTCTACCCGGCCTCGGAGGTTTCAATAGAGGTGGCTTCACCAAGTACTCTCTGATTTTGTCGAAGGCGGTCTGACACTGTTCATTCCATCTCACTGGCTGATCTTTTCTCAACCGTTTGAAGATAGGCTCACATACCGATGTCAACTTGGCAATGAACCGACTGATGTACTGAATCTTCCCCAAAAATGTTCTGACTTCATTTTCTGTCTTCGGTGCAGGCATTTCTGTGATTGCCTTGATCTTTTCGGAGTCTACCTCTATTCCGCCCATTCCCACTGTATGACCAAGCAATTTCCCCTGATGTCACCCCAAACACACATTACTTGGGGTTAAGCCGCAGGTTATATCTGTCAATTCTCTGAAGGAACCTTCCCCTGCCTCAATATGCCCAACTCTTGTCTCTGATTTCACCATCATGTCATCCACATACACCTCAATCTCTTTGTGCATCAAGTCATGGAAAAGTGTAGTGGCCATCCGCTGATAAGTAGCTCCCGCATTCTTAAGCCCAAACGGCATTACCTTGTAACAATAAGTGCCCCACTCGGTAACAAATGTTGTCTTATGTTTATCTTCCTCAGCCATGAGAACCTGATTGTAACCTGAAAACCCATCTGCAAACGAATACATAGCGGATAAAGCCGCGCTATCAACCAGAACATCTATATGCGGCAAAGGGAAATCATCTTTCGGACAAGCTTTATTGAGATCTCTGTAGTCTACACACATTCTGACCTCCCATCTCTTCTTCGGCACCGTACTATGTTAGCCAACCATTTCAGGATACTTTTACCACTTCCAGGAACCCCACCCCACATCTATCTGTTTCTTACTTCCTCTCTGACTTTCTCAGCCCATTCTGGTCTCATCCGTCTGAGTTTCTATTTTACTGGCCTCATATTCGGATAAGTTGGTATTGTGTGATGGTAATGTTTCTGTCTACCCCAGGCATGTCCTCAGGACCAAGCAAATACTTTGGCATATCTGACCAAGACTTCTTCTAGTTTTCTCCCTCTCTTCGGAGGTTACTTCACTTGCATCAAAATTTCTTTGGGGTTCTCAAGTGTACTCAAGTTAAATGCAATAGTTCTGGCTGAACTGATGTCAAATATGCTTGATTCATGCAGAGTAAACGGAAATAATCAGGCAAGTAAGCAAGGAAATGTCTTTATTATTGGATAATGCGGAAGTACATTCAAACAAATCAGGAAGGTAAATGTCTTCATCATCTATAGACACTTCTTCCTTTGTAATCAGGTCTTCCTCAGCTTCTCATCCTCTTCCAGAGTCAGGCTCTCTAACTCATCAATTCTTCTTCCCAAATCTCTGCTTCCACGGCTTTTCCAGTCAGTGGCTTCTCACCCAACAAATCATGGAAGATCTCAAACCCAGGTACCACAATCCCATTGACTTCCACAGGTTCAGGCTCCCCTGATACCCTGAAGCATTCACAAAGCACTCCATCAGTCTCAGGCCCTTTTTCTTGACCTTGGCTTTTCTTCGTCAGATTTGTACCCCAACCCTTCCGAGTAGTCTGTCCTCTGAAATCCGGCAATTTTAAACCTTTTCCCGGCTCAAACTTCATCTTCTCCATAATCCTAGCCACCCTAGGATCCACCCATTCCTCGAAAGTAGCTGACACCTGAAACCTCGTGAAAGGTTGTATCTCCAAGGCAGCCACGGCATTATCTAACTCAGCCCGGATGGTAACAACTTCTCCCTCATACGAGAATTTGATCATCTGATGCAAAGTGGAAGGCACGCCCCCAAGTTTGTGAAACCAATGCCTTCCCAACAATAAGGCAAAAATGGCTGGGATGTCCAGCACTGTGAACTCAACCTCATCTCAATCGGCCCTACCTTGACCATAGCCACAAAGGTACCCTCAACTCCCTTTTACTGTCATCATAAGCTTTAATAGTCATACTGGAGGGGTCCAAGTCTGTTGCTTTCATACCCAATCTTGCCAGAATTTTCAACGGGCACACATGATGGACGAACCGTCATCCACCATCACACATGAAGTTTTCTTGCCCCTCACCTCGGCCCTGATAAATAGAGGCATGTTATGATTTCTTCCCTCCACCGGAGTTCATCCTCAGAAAAGGATATCTGCAAAGCTTCTTTCTGAACCGACCCAACAAACATTCGGGGTTGGCATCCTCCAGTACCACAATCTTGCTCAAGGCCTCAACCATAGCCTGCCTATGCTCCCGAGATGCACATAATAGTTACCAGATACTCACTTGTGCTCTAGTCTTCCTCAATTGCCTCAGTACTATATCCCCTTCAGTATTTTCTGCAGTCTCAACCACTTCTCTACCATCTGTCAAAGCTTCCTTACCCTTTTCCGCCATATCATTGTAAAAACGACCGCTACGTGTCATTCCCCTTACTTCCTCCTCGTCACTGCTAGAGAAATCAAGCCAAAAGTTTTTTCTTCTGCTCAAACTCATCCTCACTAGTACTATCCCAGATTCCCAGCAGGCTTGAGGGTGAAAGGATTTCAGGACAAGGTCTTCTGGGAGGCCAGAATTGATCATGTAGGCTGGTGGTGGTACGGCACGGTAGTTGGGTAAGGGGTTTCTGTGTGTGTCAGGCTGTTCTGTTTCTGGGTTGGGTATTTTTTTGGAGTCTATCAGGTCTTGGATTTCATGTGAAGTCGGGCGCAGTTGTCGGTGTCATGGCCCTTTTGTTGGTGGAAGTGGCAGTAAAGGCTTAGGTTATAATGTGATGGTAGGGGATTGGGTAATGGTTTGGTATCCAAGGGTTTTAAAAGCCCTTGCCTCTTCAATTTCTCTAGCACCTTAGATAGGGGCCTTCCCAAGTTGGAAAACTGCATGTTCCGGATAGCAGCAATTTCAGCCGAAACGGGTTTTGTTCCCGATGTTCCCCCAATGGGCCTCTTGTTCAGACCATAGAATTTTCTAT